>DWPA01005781.1:0-11506 GCA_018251375.1 Calpodes ethlius
GAAAATAAGTTATAAATTTTAAGAAGATTTGTGAATGGTCCAATCCAAATAGACAAGCGATTTAGGTTTGTTTTTTAAACAAATAAATACTAATGGAATACATAGTTACCTATTTTAGATAATATTTTAATTTACCAACTGCTTATACATAAAAGTATTTTATATTTTTCGGTAATTTTCGTGTTTATATCGTCGACACGATGACAACCGAAATACTTAGGTGAAAAAGAGACAAAAGACTGCCGAGCCATTAATAAAATAGACACACGGTAAATACATTGTGGTCTCCATTCCCTTGCGAGTGACCGCAAAATGACATTCAATACGCTTCCACCGATGTCTCATTTCCAATTAATGACATTGTACAACCTAGTCACAAGTTTACTCACGCAGTGGTAGCTGTTTCTTATATTTCCGAGTATTCTTATTGCATAATTGATTTACTTTATATAGTTAATGAATTGATTAAAACAGCTTGTTTTATTTTTAAATGCATTATTGGCCATGAACTGCTTATTAATGTACAGCTCATGTCAATTAAGTGAAGAGCCGAATGAATAAATGCGGGGAAAGTTGAAAGTTAGATTAGTGACCGCTAATGGCACTATTCATTCATGTTGTCGTGCTACGAAGTGTATTAACCTTTTTGTCATTTACTGTCGTCAAAAATTGTTCCAAGATTCATAATTAAATGAATAATAATATAATCATTTTAATAAAATATTCATATAACATAATTTGTAGGATTCATTCTAATTTGCAATATATAAGCCGAGGAAATAGTATGTAGTTTGGTTCTAAATTTATTAAATTTTTTGTATCTTTATCAAAGTATAAAGACACAAATTATGAAAATCCAAAAGCCAAACGCAACTTAGCTATAGATATAGGGATTTCTTTTAAATAACCCAAGATTATTTATAATTTACAAGAACAAAAGTTTATAAGAAAAAAGGTTATAACGTTACTTATTAATCTTTTGTCACGTAAACCAATCAAGCACAGTTGTCATGTGTCTCTTTTTGTGTAAGTATTAACACGTTTTAACGTGTTAAAAATGACACCACGTAGGCAGTAGGCTAACAATTTTGCGCGCTCGTAAACGACAATCGACACATCAATTAACGGAAAGCACAGATTATATAGAACTCCGCAATTGTAGTGTAGTATTTAACGAGTTGATTTTAACGCGATAATTAATGCGCATTCAGGCTTATCGTTGTCATGAACGTTGAGACAAGTGTGGTAGTGACATTATAATGTTTATTTTGACATGATCTGACGATAAGTAGCGAATTAGCGATGAAGTCAGAGTCAGATGAAGATGATGATGTTAAGACCAGTACCGCAGTAAAGTGTGTTCAAAACTTTATTACAAAACTTTAATGTTTATCCAAAACATATATTAAAATGTTAGTAAAGTCTCGTATTAATATTAGTTTGCACTTAATCTAGAATTCGTCACACATTTCCTAACATTAGTCACGAAGCGATTATCATCTTGTTGAGCTGTGGTCATGAGTTAGGGATATTCCTCGCAGATACTTGAGTTGCGTCAGTCAATGATCTTAAACAAGGAAAAATTTGGCGTTTGAAATATTTTTATTTATTTATTAATACACCTAGGATCACACATACTTCTTAACTTTAGTTTTGTATTTAAGTAACTTGATATGAATGCTTGCCAAATATAGGTGTGTACAGGACCTAATCGGTTCCTAATATTGAATTATTAATAAGTTAGGTGTTTAAAACATGTATTAAAGAATTTACAATGTTAGTTGCTTAAATACTGATATTTTTGTAAACGTCATATAATTTAGCGTACAGTCAATTATATTGTGCGCAAATTTGAGGAAACCGCGAGTTTGTTCTTTACGAAATAGATATATCGATGTCAAGTGTTTGTTATTAAAACTATTAATATTTAAAGTATGATCTTATTATTTGGTAACGTTGCGCAATGGTTATTTAATACCTGACCTCCACTCATATGCTCTTTGGTTTGAAACAGACATGTGAGTGATTCGTTTTAATATCTATTATCAGTCTAGGTGGTGTGTTGTTGTCTTTGTGTATTTTCTATAACACCTACGATACAGAGAATCCTAGTATTAGAATATGTGTGTGGCGTTATTTTAATTATTTGCGATTTATCCATTTACCGAAGAATTTCTATATGTGAAGAACCAGCTGTAACGCTATTGGCAAATTTTCCATAATGTTTCAGATTATAACTTTCGCCTGCCCTACTTATGAGTTGTTTACATAATTTTCGTTGGTTTATCATCATCCTTGAAGTATTCTCCAAAGGCATGATGAATTTTATAAGTGATGATTGTGTGAGATGACGTCACGAATTATCAGTTAAGTGCATAGTTAATTCATCGTTATCTATTAAATGTTTAGTATGTCGTGTGTAGCCAACGACTGTATTTGTTGGTCCCACGCCCGCTTGTGACGAAGGCGACGGCTCACACAATTAAAATTCAATTGGTCATCGTGGAGGAAATATCTGAGGAGATATCTTAAGCTCTCTGATTCATCGATATATAACTGGCGAGGGGTCTGCCTTAATTCAGGTAGGTATCGTTTTGTTGAACTTTTGTTAGTTTTTGGGTGTTTTATAGCTAGGTTAGCATCGACAGGTTTTCAGTGAGTTAATTATGTTGTTGTTAATTACGAATAGTAAAGATATTTAAAATTAAACTCAAATCTATATTCTATTTTCGGATAATTAAAAGACGTTGCTGTATTTGATTGGTTTAAAACGCTTTTATTAATAAATAAAAAAGGAACGAATACTGTAGCGTTGGTTTCGTGATTCGTAATATGGGTTATTGAGATACATTAAAGTATTGATTGGAAAATAAATTGTAATATGAAGTAATGCATCGGGAATGTATATCTTTACATATTTTGTAAAAGTTAAGACAGTTTGTTAACGTGAATTAAACCAATGGTTCGAATAAAATTGTATCCCGTAAAAATATAATTATACATAAGTATATTAATATCTATAATATAAAAATGTATAAACACACTCCTTTAAATATTCTGCGTTTAAGGTTAGTAATATTCTACAAACAATATTATTTTCACTTGACGAAATTGTACAAAAAAAAATATTTTTGATAAAAAACATCTGCATCTATAATAACTGTAATATATTATATCCCAATGCATTTAAGGTTCAAATCTCTCGTCCTGACTCATTGTTTAGTCTGTATCAACTTACTGGTAACTCTGTGCATGCATTTCATTGTAGACCAAACATTTTGAGGAGTTACCAAACATTTTGAGGAATTCCAGTCTCAGGAAATCAGGATGTAGCACCGATAACATTCGATTATTTTGCCACACTGTCCTATGGAATACTGCCGTCATTTTAAGACAATTTACTACATAAGTGGATATATCGGAAATGTCTTCAATGTAATGTAATGCTAACCATTTATTACTTTTTATAGCATCTTTTATTAAAATTGGTTTATTTATTTCCAATTGTAAAGATAACGCTTTCGGACGACACACGTGTAGTCTATCTTACAAAGATAGGTATACGTTTATTGGAATACAAAATTGGTGCTATATGCAATTTAAACAAAGTACTAGTGATTGTAATGATAAATAATAATTACGAATACAATAGCCATCGTTAAACATTGAAACACAAAAAAGAACATTTAAAAATTACTCAAAAGGCATGCGCCGCTAAAATAACACAAAATCCCTTAACTTTTTACGACATCCAAGCCTATAATTATAAACAATTTGAACGGTAATTTTATTAGGATTCTAAAACGTTAGCAACTCCACAGATAAGCTATAGAAATTTGAAAGGGCGACTCGCGCCAATTTCTACCTGCGCTTGAAAAAGCCGCAACGGCAATTTTATCTGTGTCCCATTCGGGTCCGACCCATTTATTACGTAAAGTTTTTATTCGCATCTTTTGTCTACGTCAGCCTCAGTTGTATGCCGACAAAGAAAAGGTCATACAAACCAAATTCCGATACTTTTAGGTGCCTTAACGGGCCTGTTATCTTCAAACCAGTAATGCACGATCTAAAGATATATGGCTGTAATAATCGCCGTTTCTCTCATTTCAAACGACTTAACAAAGCGGCGATAAACAAATAAAAAGTTTATGTTTTAAAACTTAAAAGTTTTTAGAATTGTGCACACGTGGTATTCATTTTAAAAGACCATAAAGTTGGTCAGATTTTAACGCATTATACTAATAACTAGTAGGATTAGGATAACAGCCATTTTTGAATCCCTAGTTATCCACATTATATTATTATAGAAGCTAAGCTAGCACTAATAAAAATCATTATTTTTGCCGTTTTAATAATATGTCCAGCAGTGGACCTTTAAAAGCTAATACACAGATAGATAGATTAATAAACAAAGATTTATTTCGATTTCTATCTCTGAAATTGATCTTTGAACTCCAAAGGTCTATCCTAGATCATGGATAAGTCATTTGATATAAAAAGAAACGGATACGGTTAGATAAGTTCTACAACTAAATGTATAAAATAACATAAATATATTCCTAATGCTTATTATTATTATAATCAACCAATAATATCTCTAATCTTAACCATTAGTGAAATCATAAAGGTAGCGTGATCTATCGCGTGGGTGATCCTATCGTCTTGAGTAAACATAAAACGCGGCTGAGCGAAGAATTTTATTATAAAAGTCAACAGCGTTATCAAGAATTATGTTTAAACAGAAAAAAGTCTTTAATTCCTTGGGAAAGTATGTTACGCATGTTTGAAACTTGATCGCCTGGCCACACGTGCTTGCGCTTGCGCAGCTATGAATGGAAGGGCGTAGGGCCGGCGTCGGGAAGGGGGAAGGGCGAAGGCTTTTTTCAGGCAGTACCATCCGAGGCACGGGCGGAGACGCGCGTGTCGAGCTTTAAGCTCTCGTGAACTAAAGCTTTTTAGAGTCAGTTCAGTTTTACAGTGCACGTGATTGTCAATTCAAGGTTAGTTTACTATTTAACTTGTATTGTTATTTTGATATTGTTTAATATCATTTCAAAGTTTGGATGTATTAATAATTTGTTCAAGAAATATCAATTTGTGTTGTTTAAATGAGCTTTCTATTTTAAATTATTTTACTTATTTTTAATATTTTGTATGAGTAATTGTTTTATGTATTACAGATTGTACAGTGAATATGTTTTTTTTTTTATTTTAAGGTAATATTAATTGTTGATTATTTTAACTTTATGAATTCATATTACTAAACTCGTTTTTTCTTTTTTAAAAGGTTCAGTGAAGATGTCTGCGGACCCCGCTCCTTTGTCGAAGACGGCCAAGTACAAAAAAATTACAAAGCCGTTGCTAGAACGAAAACGGCGCGCGCGCATAAATCGATGCCTAGATGAACTTAAGGATCTCATGGTCGGGGCTTTAGAGGTATTTAAACGACTATTACAACTTAAACTTTAGCATTTAATTCTCGATCAATTTATAAGCGGATAAACTGAGTAGGTAACTTTATTACAAAGCATACAGTTAATCAATTAAATTGAAACCACGCTTGTTTTTATTGGCCATCAAAGTGTAATTCATCTTCCATTCACACGCCATTTATTTTTATCGTGGACCGGTCGTCCTTCTCTTTATTACTCGGGCACTTGCCGCGAGCGGGCCGCAGAAACAGGAATACAAAAGTACGGCTCCATTAATAAACAGGAGTATCTACTCGCCCCGTTATACTGATGTGTCGTTTACCCTCGCGTAACGTGAGAAACACGACGCGCACCTGCTGCATAGACTCAATGTTTTTTTTCTTTGCCCACAGATCGATGACGACAACTTAAGCAAGCTGGAGAAGGCCGATATCCTCGAGTTAACGGTAAATCATCTCACAAAGTTGCACAGCCCGAAGGACCCAGTTTTGGAAGCGAAGAAGTTTCAAGCGGGTTTTGGACAATGCGCCGCAGAAGCTTGCCGATTTATTATGTCTGTGCCGGACTTGGATTCCAAAGTCAGCCAAAACTTGATTAGTCATTTATCGAGATTGATTACGGCGCAGCCGCTCACGATTCAGGTGCCGGAGAGGCCATCGTTTTCTCCTCCGACTTCGCCTTCTTCCGTTGTATCGGACAGACAACATTACTACAGTGATCAGGATCGTTCTTCCTCCGATGCTGAAGATTCTGTATATTCAGGCGACAGCTCCGCGAAGCAATGGGGTTACGTCAGATCGAATCAGAGAGCACCGCATAAGCCAAATGCTCCTACCACCGGATTACTCACGACAGTCGATAAGCTCGCTGTCCCTAACCCCGATAACGGACACAGAAACGGCACATACTTCAACAGAGTTCCAGCTGAAGCGAAAGATGTAATCCTCCAAAAGATCAGACAACACATCATGGACAAACGCGGCAACGAGCATCCGAATATTGATATGAATATTCACGCAGACATGCCCCCAGAACAGAAATATATTCACAGAGAAGAAATGTACAGAAGCGACTACGGTTACCAGTATTCGCCAGCTCCTTATCCAAGCAACAGCGACACGTTAGACTTAAGGAAAGTAAGATCTCCCGCAAAAGCCGCTGTTGAGCCTGCGCACTCGCCGAAAAACTACGTCGCATTCCACGGCGTGAGAGAAGAGGAGGCGACCCCCGCCGAGAGCAAGCCTGAGGTGGTGGCCAGTCTTCCGGAACAGTGCGAACTGCCGATGGATTACAGCAACTTGCCGCCTAAAAAGAAGAGGAAATTGATCGAGTACCAGGAGTACAAAAAACAAGAGGAGGCGAGACGTCAGCTCGATGCTTTTTATGCAGAGAAAAAAGACCGTCTTCAAGAGGGACCACCGGCGGATCACGAGTTGGACGTAAATAAGTGGCGCCCTTGGTAGTTAGTCTTCTAGTTTTTGTGCTACGTCACTTCATTATTGTGATATTTATTCTTCCATGACAAAGCTTTAATTTGTTTTAATTTGTTATTGTATTGTAGTGTATCATTAGTTGCTATGTTAACTTTAATTTTGTGCCTTATATACCTATGTTAAATTAAACCAGTAGAAGAGAAACAACTTGAGCTTTCGATGTGCCATGGTATTTGATCTCGATGTCTTCCGACGAATATTCAAATATAAAGTTTTTTTCAAAACTAAAGTTGTTTTGCTACATTATTAAAGATATAGAATATTATTGTATTTAATAAGATATAAACTTGTACCATTTTATTATTTTGTTCAATATTGTGTGATTTTAATAATGTAACAATGTAGGTACATTAAGTCGTGTACCTAAATAAAATGTATTGTTCATTAAAAACCTTTTTTTTCTTTTACAACTACAAACCTTTAATTGAAATAAACATTACCTATATATACCTATCTAACAGCCATTAAAGGTCCACTGCTGGACATAGGCCTCCCCTAATTACCTACTTCACATTTATTTAGTTAAATTACAGTAAAAATCATTAAGAAACAAAAACATATTAAAATAAAAATATGTTCAATACAGTCCTTATTTTTTTTTTATTATCACAGATCTTAAAAAAAATTAGGAACTTCTTTGTTTTGTATCAAAATGGTGACTCTAGACCAAGAACATCAATAAACACAATGAACAAAGGTCTATAACAAATTATCTACGAAAAACCCAATTCACTAACTCCTCAATCTGTAGATAGCGCATTATAATTTCCAGATTACTTAAAAATTATATGATAATAGGTTTTTAATAGTATATAAATAACAATGTATAATTATTTCCATAATATCTTCTATAAAATTAGCATTAGTAATCCCCTGAAACAGCATAGTTATAATACTCCACCGTCCGTCAAAAATGGTCTATGACCTAGGTGAACTCTTATTTGCAATGCAGCTTAATTGATACAATTTTGAAACTTACTCTGCCATCTATTATGAAAATATTTAATTACACGCTCCGGAGCTTAATATTCATAGTATGTAGTTTCAAATAGTGGCGCTAGATGGCATTTTCAGAAAGTTGAACAACGTCATCTAGTGTCAATTTAATTGAACTAATTAACAGTGTCATCTCTTGAACTATACAAGAACATATTGTTCAAGTAAATATTCTATTAACCAACAGATGTCACTGTACACAACATTAAGAATACGAAGTATTTTTTTTAGCTGATAATTCTTTCAATTTACTTTTAATAATATTAAATATAATATAAAAGTTAACGTTGCTAACATTCTTCATGGAGTAAGTTTGTTATATTTAGTACTTGCGAGTGTATTCTACTCGACAATAGATGGCGTTACAACCCTAACTGCAATCCATGACTACGCTGCAGCGCTATAGTATTTTTATTGCGACCGTAGTACTCGAGAAGTGGGGTGAACAAATCAACTCCGCCGTGCCTCATTCATTCATTGATAGGCCGGCTGGCCGGCTAGTAGGTAGCGAGATTCGAGGATAAATCTACAGTTTACAATACGATCCTCAACGAACGTCAACATGTGTTGCGCGGGAATTTTAACGAACATTATAATTTAAATTTTGGATGAACAGAATTTGACATTTGACATACTTTTGACTTATCCGTGAGAAACTAGATTTGAATTCTAGACGGTTTAGTGTGATGTTTCAATAAAATTGGATGTTATTGTGAAATGTTAAGTGGTGCGATGTTGTGGTAATAGTGGTAGTGGTGACAGGCGATGCTTGTGGGGGAGCAATCGCCGGCGCCGCGGGTGGTGGCTGGCTTAAGGAAGCTTCGTCCTGAACTTACTCCAGGCCCTGTGCCTACTCCTGCTGATCCTAGCATAAGGATATCAGGTCAGTTACGTGAAAAAAATATGACAGCGAAGTAGCTAGGTATTACAATATGTTATTATTAGTAAATATTATTTCAATTGAAAAGATTTTGGGGATTTACAATCCATTACGAATGCCTACTAATCTTTTTAACCGTACATGCATTAATCTATAATTAATACCTATGGCATTATTATGAACTCGATAATTATCAAATTGAATGATAAATTGAATAAATAATATTACTAAACAGTTAATATTCATAGCCTGTTTATTGTAATAAGAATTGAACATTGTAGGATAAGCCATAGAAAATAAGATATTATGTTTCTAATACAGATACGGAATATTTTGATTTATACTTAAAAAAAATGTCATTGATTTCCTATGGTCTACTTTTATGTCATATTGATAGTACCGATCACGGATAATTTCAATATTCGGTGGTCCTACTATAACTAACGATCGGACCATTACAAAATATTTTTTTCGTGGCCCTACCAGTAGAACCAAGAAGTATAACTGAGGACTATCCATAAATAATTTATGTAGTTACTTAAATTGATATCTTAGATCAATTTCTGTAAACTTACTAATAGTTTAGTAGGCATCTACTGACACTACTATTACGTAAATTAATGTTATAAAAGTAAAAACGTTTTATTTTTTATTCCTAGCATTATTTATTGTTTGGTATGTCTTCAGGGACATGACACACACGCTACGAGGTATTAAATTTTATACACTTTTTGTGCATAAGTCATTAACTTTATTTTAATTAAGTATATTTTAGGTAACTGAAAACAAAATATATTACGCCATTAAATAGGTACTCTAGTCTTGGGACTAATCTGTTAAACGATAATATATTTGAACATGTTTTATCACGTGTGTCTTCAACCGAAATGTGCAACATTAGACCCAAAAATTGTCGAGGGTATTACTAAGATATCCCGGTTAATTATTACATCGAAACTATCTAGGGAATTTCGGTAAGAAATCCTTGTGCGCAGGAAGAAGAATGAAATAAGGGAAGGTAAATCTTCTATGAAAGGGAAATGGAAAGGTCCACACACAAATTCACACAATTACTTCAGTACTTAACGTCCATATCTAATATTTTGTACTATCTAAAATTTGTTACTAAAAGCTTCTTTTAAGTCCCGTTCCTTGCATCCTAGTTTTTATGGACTCTGGCATATCCGTATATTGAGTTCATTCCATAACTACTTATAAATAAGAAATTGTTATCTGTCCGTCAAGTTTAGTATACAATGCAACCTACATATTATATAGTGCCTTTAGTTTTCTAGGCGATTACAATGCTCCAATAGACAAATAAAATAAAAAAGGGTTTTGGAGATGCCACTGATTCTAATTGATGACCAATTAAAGATTTAATAATTAAAATGTCTGGTAGATACGGTAGAAACGGAAGGGTAATTAATAATCTCGATACAATTATTAAACAGTACAAACGGTCACAAATGTGAACAGGAGGATCATACTTTTGAATTCGATTTTCTAACTAATTTCTCAAAATTACTGTTTAACTACTTACATAATTAACTGCTTAGCCGGCTTTGAATTTATGACCCGATATCAACAACAATAACAAAGTTAACCCAATTTCAACGCGTTTGCTGATCTATTATTAGTAATAATTACCGCTCACTAATTAAAAGGGTGAATTATTAGTTTATCGACTGAAGTGATTATTTAATGGGCACACGCACGCACGACAAGACAATTGATCATTATGTTAATTAGATGATAAGTTATTACCTAATCTTTTAGATCCAATAGCGTAGTTGGTAGCGACCGTGTCTGCGAGAGCTTCGAGTTAAATTCTCGACAAGACATTTGTGTGACAGATAAATGTTTCTTCTTAGGTTGTGTGTGTAAGTGACGTGTGATTTGTGTTATCCAAGTCACACGCGACATACAGAATCCTAGTGTTGGGGTTACTCATACCCACGAGTATAATATCAGTGAAGCGTGCTTCACCATCAACTCATAAGTGGGGCTGGTGGTCTCAGATCTTATCACAGCCACTTCACACTATCCAAGTGGGAATTGGCAGACTTCCCACAAATGATAAAATTACGAAGTACCTATACAACTGTGAAATTTTTATCACGATTTTTTACTTCATCGAAGCATGTGTGTGTGAAATGAGCTAAATGAGCTATTTTATGCAGAAATTCAACTATATTTAGAAAGTACCTAATAGTTTTTAAAACGCTCATAATCTTAAGATTCTTGATGTCACGAGCTGACAGAACAATTAAGATATAACTAACACTCATGTTCTTGTAACATAACATTTTTCCATTCGTATTATTGTCATCATATTTCTCTAATACCTTTTAAACTTTGCAATTCATCACATAGATATATATGTGAAACAGATATTTATTATCACGCTAAATATTGGATACCTATATGAATACATCTTTAGTACGATTACCTAGATATAATCAGGGTTTGTCTTAATATGTTGTATGTATCGAAGCGTTATCAATAGCTCTATACTAAGGATCTCGGATAGGTCCTAAACTAGTCGAGTTTAACTCGATCTTACCCAATAGAAACTAAGTTCTACGGGATAAGGATAGCAAATCAGTTCGCGGTGCCACCATCTGCCACCCATGATCGTCTTTGATAAGCCTGGTATACGACTGTACAAGGAATTGTAGTCAATTAGTAAGTCCTGTTAGTTT
>DWPA01005782.1:0-11506 GCA_018251375.1 Calpodes ethlius
GTCCATGAAAGAAGAGAGAATAAAGTAAGAAAGTTTTATTTAGTACTAGTATTTTCTCATATTCGCTACAACTTCTAGCGGCTTTAGTTTTTTTTTCATTAGTAAGTAACTATATGTATCTGTTAACTAAAGCTAGCAGATAGCCTGCCTGTTTGTTGCATTCAAGCCTGTACATAGTTCTCAACTTGAAGCAGACAAAACGAGGGGAATGCGGATGCAAATTATAGTCGCGACGTGAATTTATTGGGGCTGCTACTATGAAAGATAATGTTATGCTAATTTCACCCCTAACCCCACATTTATGGCTGCTTTTTACTAAAATTCCCTTAATGCGTTATTTAGCAAGTCTGGCACATTCATCTACAACTTTTTTAATGCCGCTGTTGTGGTATTAGTTTCGAATATATACTGTAGTTGTAGTTATAATGAACTGCGCTCTTGTTTTAATCTTTCACGTGTCATTTTGCAGTTGGGTTTTGTTTTACTAAGAGAATGTTTGCATAAGACATACGTACTCATATGTAATTTTAATTTTCAGCAAAATTAGCGTGGCCTATTTCGTTTTGAAATATTTTACTTGTGTCACTCTTGCACAAAATTTTGCTTAAAAAATGGTGAAAATTTTAACACACTGTTCATAGCTTGGGCTAATTACGATATTTCTGTCCCGGGGAATGGGTGTTCCCGCGGGATAGTTGATAATAAATAGCTAGTTTCTGTTTAGAGATAATTAATGTTTATATTGATAATTAGTAAGTTTTTAATTTTCCCCCGTCCCCGAAGTCCCCGTAGACGAAGTTACAGCCAGAAGCTAGTCATAAATAATTTATATTTTACTTTCTTACATTTCTGCACGTGTATCTAGTATAATGACGATGATAAAACAGAAAAACAAGACAATACAAATAGGATTTATATTTTATTTTTAATTGATATTTGACAATGACCGTTGACAATCGATGAAACGAGCTTATGCTAACTCCTTCGCCCAGCGATCTGGTGACACCAGATACTAATATAAAAGATTTATCGACCCAGGCCAACTATCAAAAATAATATTTAAGGAATTACGTTTGCTGCCGTCGGAGGCTCCAAAATAGCCAAATTTTATTTTATACCTAACTAGCTGGACCCTGCACGCATTACTACGCCAATATGAAATTAATTGGAATGATAGTGGCGCCACCTGTCGAAAATTGGTCGTACCAACTTAGAAACCTTCGTGGGTTTATACACAACAACTTGCTAAAAATCATCACATGATTAAATGTACAATTTACGAATAAAGGACATACAGACAAACATTTTTTTTATATATAAGAAAAAGAAGAAGACTAATTTTAAAGTAAAAAGAATACATTAATACTTATTTCTAGACTAGTCTAATGCCTATTGAAGTTGGAATAGGAAAACTACGAAATTAAGGCGACGCTCAATACAAACAAACAATGCGACAAATAGTTTAGTTAGCGAAATTACTAGTGAAACTAAATGCATAAGCGAATTGCGCTCTCGGATTCGGTTTTCCATCGAACGCAGTCTGGAAGTGAGACGGTGTAATGACACGGAATGGTAGAAACGATCGTGCGAGTAGAGGCACCATGTGTCGCTCTTACATTGGGACAAACTTTAAGAACTTTTCAAACTTTACATAAATGGTTGATCGACAAGTGTTTTACACAGTAAATGAGTTCGGACTATATATATATATAGCCTGAATACATATATAGGAGTTCAGGAGTTATTATTTAATTAAAAGATTGGACAATATGTTTCAGTTTTTCGATTGTGACTAAAATATAACAAGTTAAGGTTTTATTAAAATTTAATTTTACTAAACTTGTACATGTATTTAATTTAATTTTAAAACTGCACGCCATGATAGACTACGGCTGATTGTGTAGAACAGATAAACTTTAGTGTAAAACCTTAAGTAACCACGATCATGGCAAATAAATATATTCATTCATTCATTCATTCATTTTCTGTAATAACGTCCTAACAGTTATACTTGAATATAAGACACTGAATTTTCAACTTATAGAAAGAGGTTGATTTAGTATACTTTTCTAAGGATTACTATGATTGTAAATCAAAAAAAGACATACGAATAGAAGGTATGACAATTACAGCCGACTTTATAAACATCTATATCTTAGATGAGATATAACAGTTAATACAATAAATAAAGATTAATCATAGCTACATTAACAGTATATCGCACGTGTTGTAAGAGTGATTGAGTCAGTAAATTAAATAACATAAGCATGATATAAAGTAGTTACACGAAAGTTGGTTTGCTTTCAAGAGCAGATTTAAAGTATATATAGAAGAAGCTTTATTATAAACCAACTATCGAGTTTACGTTACATCTAAAAGGTAAAGGTGAGTAGCCACCTCTGTCCATGAACATTAGCAACATTTAAATGCATCACCGAAGCGTCAAGAAGCGTGCAGAAAGAAGACAGAAGTAAAATAATAAAAAAAAATATAAGACTTTATAAATGCTTATGTACATAGTTATTATATTATATATATATATATACATATATATATATATATATATAAATACAGGCACATTTATGCGCGCCTTCATATTTGATTTTACCATCGTTTTGAAAATATAGCTTATCGTGAAGAAGAAACGACAAAAGAAACAGCTAAGTTATGTAAATGATAGGAAATGTCCCAGTTAAAACTCAACCATGGTGTCCGTATCGTAAGTAAGTGATTTGTTTAGATGCAATTTGTCGCTGCATTTCTTACTCGAATCGGTCTGGGAATTGGTGAACTCTAACGTGAATTATGTTTTCGTTGAACGAACAGCGAGCAAATTGATATATACTAGTGCATGTTATTGATTGAACAATATGCTTGATATATTTGTTAGTTGTATGTGAAAGTTTTAGTTTCAGAGTAAATATGGGTACATACGATATGTTGACTAGTCCACGACGTAACGATGCCACGTGGATTGTGGTATTGGCTAAATTTAGATTGAACCTCGACACATTAATAGTGTTTGCTTATTTATGTAGTAGTTGTTTATATAATATTTTATTTACTTATTTATGTACTTGCCAGACGCTCACTTTATAATTTTTTTTCCAAATTCTTATTCAACTCGAATATTATTTGGACAAAAATTGTCAGCTATAATGCCACATATTTTTTACTGGCTTGGTGTGCTTTAATGCATTAGGTAACAGGGTCATTAAGTAACCCTTTTAGTGGACTCTTCCTATCCAACTGCCGAACAGAACTTTGGTGGAATCACAGCTTTACCCAAAGCGGTATCATGAGACTCATCCACACCAGCGGTATTTGTCCCTACCGCTTATCAATAATGACCGTTATTGACATAAATATAAAGCCCAAACAAAAACAATTCAATTGTATTCATTTCCCCAAACTTAGAACGGGTTTTGTGTAATGTCTGTCTAGTAGGTACTGTAGTAGTTATCGCGGTCAAAACATTACCAAGTATATAATTATTGTAATAGCCACGGTCACGCGAGTCGAGGTCGACCTTGGTGGGCGATGTTGTGACGACTATCTCTGATAATTGTAATGTAATGTTTTGATAACTGTAATGTAATGTTTAAGGTTTTAATACGTTTTGTTGAGGATTTTCATTAATATTGCCTATTTTGTACACACTCGCAGTGGGTTGCGTGATGATATACAATATGATGTTGAAAATTTTTGGAAAAGTTAAAAATTAAACAAATACTTACTTATGATATAATTGCTTAATTTGTTTTATATACTTATTTTTTAATATATAATATACATATAACTTGTCAGGTGCGATATGGTGGCGTGTCGTACGTAAAAATTCAAATGGTTACACATTTCAATGAAACTGTTAAAGGTTATCTTGATAATACACATGCGAGCATCTGTAGGTACATCACTGTTCGGTTTCTTTGTTTTAGTTGTAGGAAAATTTCTAAAGAAAATTTTCTTTTCATTTACCAGTTTCAAATTCGCGTCAGCTTGTTTTGCAATCGGAACTCGTTTAGGATTGTCACAGTTGCAGCTAGGGCTGCCCCTGAATGTTTTTACATTTATAATTTAATTTCAAATAACTAATATTTATATTTATGATAGTTTATTTGTAGTGTCTGGCAAAGCATTTTTTATTGCTAATAAAATGTTTTAATATATCTAATAGTCAATTTCAAGTTTCGTGTGGTAACTTATTATATACATCTATTTTAAAAAAAGGTTTTACTTTTTTTTAACTTGCAATGTTCTAACACTCAAACACATGGACTTTGAAGAGAGACATCAAAAAGGCATTCATGAAACTTTCCAGAAATGGTACGGGGGAGTGGTTTTCTCCTAATTCAAACCAGTTTTGCGTTAGTAAAATAACTTAATTTCAGTCGGGAAGTTCCCGATCTTCGTTCTTCGACAAAACTTCGCTCATTAGCCCGAATTTGTGAATACTTGAGCTTCGATATGGTGTAAACTTATGTAACAACAGTATATGATGTTCAAATAGTTAAGGGATGTTAGGGAAGGGGCGGGAGCGTAAGATTTCTTAATATTAAAAATCATATTTGTTTACTACGAATGATAGACTAGGTATGGTAGCCGGATCTGTTCGACTTTTAAATTATACGGACTCGCTTCACTGTGGGTGATTTATGTCTTACACTTGTATCAATAGTATGTAATGTATAGTCAAGTTAAAGTAATTACTTGAGTTGAAGTATTTACTGAAGAAAATATTTTATTCAATAGATAAGAATTTGAACGATGTAAGAACGGACAACATTCAGATTACTCTGCAAACTATTTGCTTAAGTCATTACTTAACTGAAGTAATTACTTAAATTCGATTATAGATATAAGTGTCTTAGTATCAAGTTGAGAAAACAATCTTAGCCGGGATTCTTGAAAACTGATTGAAATAAAATAGTGTTATACCAACTTTAATAGACCACAATATTGAACTGCATCCATATCGGTTAGGCCGTTTCGTGACCATACATGTAAATAAAAACGTTGTCGATTCCTTCCTATTGCTTGCCAGGCAACACTTTGTTGTTAAACATTTTAATTTGGCTGAAATATACATCGTAGTGGATCTTTCCGCAATAATTAGATGGGTTTTCACGGTAAAGTGTAGCCTGTGGCTTTATTAATCCTCCCAACTATCTCCACACACAAACCATCCCATAATAACGCTTCGTTGAGTCGTGAAAGGAGAACCAAAAAATACACTTTCACATTTATAATATCAATAAGGACATTGATAATAAATAGTCGCATTATCAATGAAGATAAAAAAATAGCACCATAAAATCTACGATAATAATAATATAAAATCAGTCTCAGATTCCCCAACAATACTCGCGCCCTTACCTAACGGCCAAGATGAGATTTTTGTATAGTAACAATAAATCATCCCTAAGACGGTGGAAGGTACCGCGGAATTCAATGGAGTCCCGAACAATTTAATACACCCGCTTATCAATAGGACCGCTAAAATTAAATTGCGGCAAAGATCGGGTTAAGTGATTTAGAACCAACATTGTAAAGCTCTTTCATTAAAATGGGGTTCGTATTACTGGTACCTATTACTTCGGAAGTTCGAACCGAGTGATTGATCACTGAGTTTTTGATGTATTTTCGTTGTTAAACTTATGTAAGTTAAATTGCATCGGAGATGAATCAGTTTGGGTTTTTTAAGTTGGTCCAGGTGGAAAACGTATTTTGTTACATTACGACTAGCTAATTAATGAAATCAGATGGTCTAATTCATTTATAATAATGGGCAAGAAAAGAACTGCGGCACGGTGCGCGTAATGAATAGCTTCACTTTTCTTTTGTTTTAGCTTTGCTAAAGATGTGGACATTAGAATACATATTTATCGGGATTTTTCTTTGTCTTTATTTAAATTTCGGGAATTGCATTTATTTTAAATGATCCAAAAAGCCATGTAACGGTAAGTGGTTACCGTTGACATTAGCAATTCCAGAAACATCACCGATCCATTACTGGTCCAAAAACGTGGTACCAACGTTAATTCCAGCCTTGCAATGTTTTTATTGTTTCGAAGCGCTCCCTCAAACTGTACACGAACGTATGTATGAATCTATGTTCTACGTCCTTATGTTTCCACTAGTTTAAACTGTTCATTATTTGACATTCAGTAACAGTTACCGCCTTATTACCTTGAATTTATAGACTTTATGAAACCGTTACCTGTATGGGGAAAGAAAGAAAGCAATTTCTGTGATGCCGATGACTGTATCAGCATTCGCTGGCTTTATGGTTAAAATGATTGGTGAAGAACATGAATCAATAGCAAATGTTAATGATCTTGTAATAAAGAATAACTTGCCAAATGACGTCATATTCATGCAATACGTGTTAATAGCCGTGCGAAGGTTATGATGGTATGTGGTGACCGCACGCCGCCTACAACAATAGCCAAAGATATCACAGAATTCAAACACAAAAACCTTGAAAAAAACGAATTACGTTTTGATCATTACAACTGCATTACGAATAACCTCAGAATTAGTCTTCAGGATTCTGGAGCTTCTGAAAGAGTTGCGATTGGGTTCTTGTGAATAACATTTCTTTAAAAATCACCCTTGACTATCCCACAATTGTCAATTGTGTTTGCGTCAGCAACTGAGAAGCTTTCAACAGATATCAGAACTTTTATCAGGACTTCTAGTCATCCTAATAAAAAAACGCTAACATGTTTAGATTTCACAAACGTAGCTAGAAACTCAAGATATCTCTGTAGATAGTTTTTCTTCGAGATTAAGCTGCAGGATAAAGTAAGGCAACTTCAATAGAGCTGTCTTAATACCATCGTCCTGTTCGTTTCTCAGGAAGCTAGATTGGCTTGGAGTCGAGGACCCTTTCGATCCTTAAATCACAATTCACTGCGCTGTGATCGGCGTTAACTCACGTGCATGCCCGTAATTATTGTACAATACAATGCGAGCCATGCAACCCTCGCACGTTAGAGCGTTATTGATTAGCACGCTCCAGAGTTCTTGGTAAATTCCATTACACGGGAGTTGTAAAGTGATTTAGGGCGACACGACATCTGCGGCCACCTCTGGCTAATTAGCGACAATGGCTCATCCAATTACAGCCGAGCTAATCCGCTGGTGTTAGCGGGATAATAGCCGTGTCGATAGCTGGCCGGTTGTTTGGTTGAGGGGACTACACTTTAGTTACTGCGAAAGATGCGAGGAAAACTTCTTCCAATTACTTGCACAAGGCAAGGAAAATGAACTAATCATATTTGTAGCTTCCTGGCACACTGCTTATTTACTTTGCACGTTTTAGCGGAACCTTTATTCTTATATTAAACCTACTACGTGAGCTTAGGAACGATTTATCTGGGGTTTCTTTTTTAATATTCTGTAGTCAAAAACCTTATATTTTTCATCAGTCACGTTCATCCGTCTCTTCGTCTGAAGCATAGCACAGAGATTTTTGGTACGAAAAAGCTGTATTTGAACAAGTTACAGGGGTCATTAAAATTATATACATACATGCTCTGGTTCAGTTTACCATCGCGATGATACCTAAAAGGACACCGTAGTATGATCTGTAAGTTATTTTAATTCTCAATTAGCTCTTTACGCATCCTTTTAATCCATAAATAATTTTTGTTGGCCTCAGTTCAATGTCCAATTTCAAAATAGCCGCTATATCAAGTCATTTGATCAACATCGTGATAAGTTCTACAACTCTTCTTAGTTAAGAATGATTAGTTTAAATTGTAGAAAACACGAACAGATCCAATAACGGAAATAGTAATTTTAAGAGTGCATTAGACGTTCCATTCATCAAACGACGTATCACCGCGCACAACGCGGAGACGACTACAATACGAGCAATTTCATTTAGCTTAAAGGAATTCTCATTCTGAAGTTTCGAGTCTAAAAGCGAATTCGATTGGTTCTGCACAAGAGACGTAGGGCGCTATTGCGGAATACAGCGACACTAGCTGTTTTTGGTTGCTGATTACACGAATGTGTGGGGAAATTGGGTGAATGATGTCGTTTGGTTGTAATTAGGTTCATAATGTGTCCGTATCATAGCTTAACCAGATACTTTTTATGCAATTATGACTATAACTCGGCTTGAGGCTTACAAGTATATGGAGTGCAAGCATGAGTTTTCTACAATTCAAACATTTGAAATTCTGCTGACCCTTACGTTACGTTAGACTGAGTGCGTCATTCTCCCTCTGGTTGTCGCCCTAATTTTTTTACCTCATATTTATATTTTCGTATTATGTTATTTAATTTCAGCAGACCTCGTAAAGAAATGTGCCAATTGTCTTATTACTATTTAAGAAAAAAAATGTTTTTCTTTCTCTCTGCATAACTTTGCATTTGTAAGGCATACCTAACTAGAAGCATGAAGACGCTAATATAATGAGGTCATATATGAATGTCGGTTTAATGTTATGATACATTCAAATCTCCAGCGTTGAATAATTACTTAAGAACGTTAAGACACGATCGTGTTTGCAGCTGTGTTATAATTAATTTTAAATAAATCGCTGAACTACTCATATTTTTCGGTATTCAACAACCAAAAACAGCGTCAGCAGTTTCGCCGTTGCGTCGCTTAAGTTTCAAGTACCAAAGTTGTCAAATAAGTGTCCGCGGTGAATTTATCGAGGTATATACCGCGAGGCGCGGGCAGTCAGGGTTTTTAACTTAGGGGATTTTCCCCAGATTTAGGGAAAATATAGGGATTTACTATTGGATATACGATTTTTATTATAAGTTGCTTTAAATGTGTTTATTTGGTAGTGACCCTGCCTGCGAAGCGAGTGGTCCCAGGTTCGATTCCCGGCCGGGGTAGATATTTGTGACAGATTAATATTTGTTCTCGGGTCATGGGTGTTAGTGACGTGTTATTTGTGTCGTCCATGCCGCCTGCGCCACAGGGAATCCTACTGCGGGGTATGAGTGTGTTAGCGTTTTAGCGTTATAGATAAGCTTATCTTTATTTTAATTCTTGTTTATATGTTGTTCTTTAATACTAAAAATTTAAGACGTAAAAGTAGGTATAAACCAAGCTATAAATAAAATATCTACCTAATTACAGTCACTAATTTGTGGGGACTAGTAGTTACGACGCTTATTGTGTCCATGCAGTGGATTTTTTTCTTCTTTGATTCATTCCGTTATTGTATTGCCATGTCAACAAGAAATCTGTTTCCATATGGGGATCACTCATAGAATTAAAACGCCTACACGATTAGTTTCTTCATATCATGTGGGTGTAAAGTGAAGCATAAAGAATATGTACGTGTGTGGTAATATCGTATATTTACGATTGCTGACACGCACACATGTGCGGAAATGTGTTTGTTTTTGACACTATAAAGTGGCATGCAACCAATAATAAAAAATTGGAGATACATTTTTGCTATAGTTATATGCCAAATATTCATGTTCAGAACAAGTTAGCTCTTAAAAAGGCTTCCTTGAAATAGTTACACTATAACGGTTCCAAGCGTTATTAGCATAAGGGATTACTGAGTAATTGCTTAGTGATTAAGTGCTAAGTAAGGATTTTGACTTAGTTTTAGGGGTATATATTTTTTTAAGTTGGTAACACTGCGGGCGATGAATTGTATTCTTGGAGAATAGCTCGGGTGATCCGATTGCCGTGTCGCCTTGCAAATTGGATTGCGGTTGGTCAACGAGTTGGGTTACATTCTTTGATTTGTCAGTATTTCCGTTACGAGGTTCTCAAGTAAATACGTCTATAAGTACTTATGACATTGTAACGATTTTTATTTATGTAAATAGCTGATTGATGAGTAGAAGGTGGCGCAGATGTCAATTGGTAACTGTTGCCAATAATACCAGTTACCAAGAAGAAGAGCAAAGAAATATATTATCTATTACACTTTTATTTCGTATAAGAGGATGTGGCAATACGTGTGCAACTACATGTATAATCATACGCTGTTTAGTTTATGTCAAAGGGCGGCTATGATCATATTCCATTAGGAAGTTTCTTTTGACTTTTGCTTGTTGCAAGTTAAAAAAAAAAAAAAATTACAAAATGGCTTACAAACCTCTCCGATACATTTCAGCTACATTCAAGTAGCACCGCTGTTAGTATTAGTAATCGTCCAGTTAGTAATTTTTAGTACTTTGTCCTCTAAATTTGGTAAAGATGCGTTGCTACTCTTGAAGACAAATGGTCGCCTCTTGTATAATTGTAACTGTTAACTTAGATCATCTATTAGACCAGAACATAACTGATATAAGGCAATTATTACACGGCAGAAATAGGTCTAGTATAGTATAGTATAGTATCTCTCCGGGAGAACTACACGGGTTTTACCAGCCATTAATGTCATAGGTATTGTAAAAATAATAATCTACCACAATTGCTAATTTCCGATTGGTTAACTTATGTATTTCAAGATCTTTATAAAGGATTCTCACGATTTTTGCTCCTAAAATTAAATTCTTGCTAATCTAAATATTTTTATGTAGTATATTTTTTCACTTCAGACATGCGAGTCGTAACCGTTAATTTATCGGCGATCAGTCCTTATTCGCCGCAGGGCAAGCAGTTGCCATGGCAACGAAATTCCCTATAATCCCCTCCATTGTGGCCTTACCCTCGCCAACCGTACGTTATCCATCACCCCTTGGGTGGCTGTTACACCGTGCCGAATGGCGTTTGTAATTACGAAATAAATATTAATTTTATAGATAGTTATAGTAAAATTAATGTACGGCTTTTTATATATGAATATTCGATGAACAAAGATTAAAATTAGCCAAGTTTTTGTTTTCACCTTCATAAATCCACGTGTCTTATGTAAGCAAGTCAAAATTTGAAAGTCGTGTTTCAAATGTCTCTTTGGTTGACTATTAATGGAGTATAAATATAGTTAGATTAGCATTTGAAGAACACCACCACACTACAAGAACGATTGAAAATTGTCCTTTGTACAGCCAGACAAGGAGTAGTAGTCGACTCTTTACCCGAATAGGAGACGTTGAACTTGAACACAAGCACAAGGATGTATGAAGTTCCCTACATTCTTAAATCTATGAGGTGTTAGAAAGATATAGTATTATACATCGCTCTTGTTTGTATTTAATGTTGTATAACTAAAAGTTTAATTTGCAATCTATGAATTAGTCGTTGATATTAATATAAATTAAATTTGTTGCAGGTATGTTCTCAACGAAGTCGCTGTGCTGATTAAATAAATTAAAATTGGAATTGTAATTGCTGAAAGTTCAAATTTATCAAGATTTTATTGAGGTAAGTAACTTACGAAGGTATTTAAAGTGCAAAATGGGATAAAACACAAGTACGTAGTTGATATTACAATTCCTATACCGAACCGTAAATTTGCCTGATGACTTTAAATTTCTGTTCTTGGTCTAGGTCTGTGTTCCTTCTTCTATCTTTGGGAATGGGGAATTCTATTGTGGGGCATAGAAAGATATTCAAAACTTCAATTAT
>DWPA01005783.1:0-11506 GCA_018251375.1 Calpodes ethlius
ACAAACATTTCAATTTTAATAAAAGCTGTTCAAAAAGTTATAGTTTGTATTAAGAAAGGTAAGAAAACTACGCTGTTAAGTAGTATCATCTATCGGCTTTTGAAGGTCCACTGCTGGACATAGGCCTCCCATAATTTGCGCCATTCAGACCGTTCCTGAGCCTTCTGAATCCAGCGAAAGCCCGCTGTCTTCTTCAAGTATATATCTCAAATATTATAATGACAATTTCTCATTCAAGGCACCACCTCGCCGATTTAAATCGTTAAACGAACTACTTTTTAACACAACGTTTGACCGAGACATAATATTTTAAAGCTGCAAATGTATTCCTCCAACATCGCGATTTATGGAGAACGAATCAAGAGAAAGTAATTGCCAACCGTTTTTGTCGCTGGCCGCAAGTAGATCATGAAACTCGTTACGTCCAACGTCACATTACTTTTTAATCATGCTTGATTCAAGCGGACGATTCAACTAAACTTGTTAAACAGGGAAAATTTCTTTTTACTATATATAGCGAGGCTTTTCTAGAATCTACAATTTTATTCTTTGGAAAATCCTGTTCAAACGTATTCGGAAATCTTGACAGCATCCTGCACGCCTTATGCTTTCTTATTATCACCGAGTTATGCGAGTTAAAAAAAAATAATACACTCACTCACATTTAGTTATGCCCTATGTCGTGGATTCTATAGACAATATAGAAAGAAAAAAGAACATAAATAATTCAATAAACAACAATAATTCTAAATTCTGCTCGCTGGATTAATCGAAATAGGACGTGAATGACAATAACCGTTTCGCTAAACGATTTATTAAGTTATTAGTTAATTATGATATATCATATTTATGTTACTAATGTATTGATGTACAATTTTACCAGGTTTTAAATCCCAATTAATGTGTATTTACACCCTAACAATTGGATATATTCTTTCGTAGTTTCGTAAAATACAGCAATCTGAGCGTAAAATTAGCCCGTGTTGGAACTGTTAGATTATTACATTATTGAGCAAGGTCCCATGCGCGAAAATGTACATCCTATTGCAGATTTTTTACAGCTTTGTAGCTATGAGATTGTAGATAAGGTCGACATTAAAGACAGGTGTGAATAAATAAACAAATAACGTTCGCACTTTTCTTTTAATCTACGTCGTTTCATCTTCATGGTCATCATAAGTGATTTTTCCAACTAGAACACTCCAGGCTTCTCTGTCCTGTGAAAGTTGGATGGATGCGTGAATGACGGATTTGCACGCCTTTTATACAGTATCGGTCGAACGGGTCAGTGGCTGTATTTTTTCTCTTTTCTATATCTCTGTTTCGCTTTCCTGTCACGTGACCGACCACTTAGCTTTTCTAGATGGTTTGGTTCTCGCCATGCATAACCGAAATATTTGAGAATTCTACACATACACTAGAGAGTTTCTAACTTTTAACTGAACGCTAAAACTAAACACTAAAAAACTAAAAATTCCCTGTGTCGCGGGTGGCATAGACAACACAAATAACACATCACTAACACCCCTGACCCGAGAACAAATATTAATCTGTCACATAAATATTTGCCCCGGCCGGGAATCCAATCCAGGACCCCTCGCTTCGCAGACAGGCTCACTACCAACTAGGCTACGGATTGAATTATGTTACATATTTTTTTTACTTTTCAACTGTACTACTAAGATTTCCGAAAATATACACTAAGTTAAAACTATCTCGTTGCCTTAGTAATTAGTTAGATTACTCAAATAGTAACACTACACACTATCTGATAATATTATACAATAATATACATATTTTATGATAATGTATGTTCTAAATAACTAAGTGGTCCAGAGAGTTTTATCATAATTTAACTAACTTTGACACACAAGGAACTCGAGCGTTGATTTCTCAGCCTATTATTTTAAAAGATTATTTTCGCACTTCAGTATAATATCAGCGCCATTTCCCTAAATACTGGCAATAAATTCCAAACAGTTTCCTACGTTGTTGATATAAAAAGTGTACGTAAGTGCTCGTAAATAAAGTTTATTTTGCGATGTGTTATTTCCTTCTTTCTTCGAAGGCGTTTTTGAATGAATGCGTTAAATTATCGTGTGATTTAGGTTGTATAACGTACCACAGCCAAACCGCAAACGGCTCTAACATCCCACCAACGGTTCATTCACACTAAATGGTATCATTCACCATGATGACCTAATGAAACTATATTGACAGAAAAATGATGATGACAGTAGGCTAGGTTAGTGGGAGTTACGAAATCTTCTAGGAAACAGTAGTTTAGGGTGTCTCATATCCACCAAACAACTCCATTTTACCCATTAATGGACCAATGCAAAATACAAATTGCTTCTCATAATCTAGGAGACCTAAAGCATACTTCCAACATACTTATTAACCTGTGCCAATGCGGATTGGTCAGTGACCAAATCAATAACAAATGTTTTTACGCTATCTAAAGTTTTCCGACGCGGCTTTACAACTATTATTCAATGATAATAATAAGAATCAACGGCTTAATATGCACTCCGAAGCTCCGAAGCTAGAACAGACCGCTAGTATATTATAAAGCGTATGAAAGGGAGCCTTGATAGCGAATATCGCAATACAATCGCGGTCAATCCCTCGCGAATGCGATACTGAAGAGCTGTCGTGCGTGGGCGCACTCCGTCTCATATTTAATCACTAATTGGTCTCCTGTTCTCGGCTGCGTTATGCAACCGCGTCAAAATAGAAAGCGACCCAGTATAAATAGGCCTCTGAACCTCTGATAGATCTCAAATGCTACATCAATCAAACTCTTCGGAGCTTAGGGATTCGTGAGAAAATTTAGTAGTCGATGCGGAAAGTTCTTAATGTTTCAATAGAGGAAATGCTATTAAAATATTATTTAGGACGCGTGAATCTATCGTCACCGATTGTGAAATATCGTAGTCATTAATCTTTTTTATTGTCAAACAAGAAATTAATCAATTTACTTATTTATACAAAAGTTTGTTGTTTTAAGTTAAAAAGTGGGATTTTTTAAATAAATAACATTGTTTATTTCAAAGCTATTTAATTTAATTAGAGTAATTTGAAATATATTTTCTAATAAACATAGCTGTTGCAATTATTGGAGAATGCGGTTGCAATTTACAGAAAGTTTTTATACATAAATATGTTTAATTTATTTACTTTTTCAAATTACTTTAGCCGTATACTACATATTCGTAATAATAAAAAATTGCAACGTCTATCTGTCAAACAAAGAGTTAATGCGTGTGATAGATAAATGTCTCTTCTAAATTAATTATTTATTATCATTCATCATCAATCTATCATTTTTAACAAATAAAGGTAAATCTCTCTTGGCACGCTATCTTTCAAAGATGCATATGGGAACATCTGGTATAAATCGGTCGGTTTAGTTTAATATCTGTAAAAATATTTATATTAAAATAAGAATGTCATTCATTTTTGACAGATTGACGGACATGTTATATGAAGCTTTGTATGGTACTGTGGAAATAATATAAAAAGTTCTTTTATACATTAAACTTTCAAAAAGAAATCATACCTAACGCATAAATAACGTAGCCTATTGGATATTCATGTATGGATTTTATATGTTCTATTTAACGACCCGATTCATCCACGCTGACGTCATGAGGAAATAGCATAAAATTAATGTATTCTATTACTCAAGAAAAACAGAAATAAAGATAATTTATTCTCGAATTAAGCTTAGTGTAGGTTTAGTTTATTATCAGTATTTGTACGAACAAGTGAATTTTATCTGATGACATTAAAATCATTAGTTACCTTGTATTTTAGCATAATAATTACATTATAATTCTGATTAAGACTTAATTTTCTTTCTTTATTAATTACTGGGAGAATTTCGTCACCTATTAGTTTAGGTGACTGACGATTTATTACGATTTTTTAATGTAAAAGCTATCAAAGGAGTTAAAGATCCCCCTGGTAGTATGTGGCTACCACCGTCCATTGATTTCGAGGACACCAAATGCATCACAGATACTTTGGCAGGCAATAAAGTAGAAAAGTAAAAAGAAACATAATGTTTAGTCTAACATTCATTGACTGTTTTTTTCATTCATTGACGGCTTTTAGCTTTGGTGGTCTTTATAGCTTTACGTGGACAGAGTGGGTGAGGCTGAAGACACTCAGCTGAGAAGACTACAGTTCACTTACGAGAAGTTACGGTTCCGAATATCCTAAGGGCACCCAAAACATACTGTGTACTGAATGAAACGTAATGACACAAAGATATTATTATGATGCGATCTAAATCATATTTATCCCAGCACCATCCACGACGTATGTACTACTGAAATAGAATCATTCGGCTACAAATACGTATTGGAAGAGCTAAAACGCAGTATTAAATCAGATATATTTTATAGCTCTGTTAGTTTGCAACACAAAGACTTGTTTATACCTTCATTGCGTGTATGTATTTAATGTGAATTTATTTTATTTATGTCGCATACAAATGTGTGGGAACAATGACGGACTTAATTCTAAAATCATTCTCTGCCAGTCACCCTTCGGGCGGTAATAAAACAGATATGGCGGTAAATTTAAAAAAAGAATAATCACAGACTATAAATATAAATATATGTAAGCGTAAATAAAATTTAAGTTTGAATAAAGAATACAAGCCTGAATCTTTTCTCACAAGTGCAATAGCTAAAGTGACTAATATTATTAATCCGGAAATGAGTTTGTTTTTTTTTTATGCATTTACAACATTAAGCTGACTGGCCTGCAATTTTATATATGAGTACAGAGAAGAATATAAAATGATCTTCGCTTCGCATGAGCCGAAGCCGATGATCAAAGCTTCAACTCCATTATTCATCACGCTGATCACGTGCGGATTACATACACATACTCTTCAGGAGATTGTGGTGTATTCTTAGGTATGCAATTTATTTCGTGAGTAATATGATACCAAATAAATTTCTGTTACGCACAAGCGTAAAAATATTCAGACAACTACAGGATTCGAATCCGATTATTAAGTTTAAACCACTTAAGCAATCATTGCCCGTTAGCATTAAAATTGAAATGACAGAAATATAGTTAGAAGAATGATAGTTATTTAAACATTGAGATAAATTCAAACGTAAGTAATTTCCAATTGAAGGTCGTTTTTCAAATATTATTGATAAGTTTTAGATTCGGTTCTAGAATAGTGACCAAGGCCAAGCTATGGATGTAGGTCAAATCTTCGATTAGGATTGAATGGCAAGGAATAACAATTCAACATGAAACAATATTGCTGACTGTACAACAACTAAAAGAAGCTAATGACAGTGGCGCCACCTGCCGCAAATTGGTCGTACCAACTTAGAAACCTTCCTGGGCTCATACAGAACAACTTTGCTAAAGATCACCATATGATTAAATGTATCGTTTACGATTCTATAAAGGACATACAGACAAACAATTTTTTATATATAAGAGATGATTTAAAAACATATAAAATTAATAAAAATAAACATTACACATACTACCATTAATTTGACATATGTTGTATGTGTATACATACATTAAATAGGTATACACATGTACTCATGTTAAATACTGTCAATATTAAGTAATCCTTTAACATTAGGAATTAGGGTACAATTTCGAGTGTAGGATGTGTCTCTAGTTAATAGAAAAAAGAATCATTCAATGTTTTACGTTTCAGAGCAACATTCACAAAGTAAATAATGAATGTTTGTAGTGAAAGCGTGGTAGGGACTCATAAAAAGCTGTTTGCCACCCGCGGTGTAAAAAAGCACGAAAGTAGGGTAGTTATTCCCGGCGATTTGTCATCTTTTTCTTCATTAAACTGGTGGTCCGTTGGCCGTTCACTCGGTGTCATTAATCCCGAGCATTACATTTGGGTCGAACGTAAAATCATGAAACCAGTGAAGTCTGAATTGGAAACGTGATTAGGGTTTCGCCATAACCAGGAATAAATACATGAAATTCCTTGATAAATGTAGCATATTTTTATAACTTTATATCGCTTTTGGCAATGAACATTTCTTTAATATCCTTTAAATTCTGTATTTTCCACTTTTACCGCAATGACAATATATAACTTTAGGCTAATTTTATCGTAATTGCATCCAAGCAACACCTGTAGCACTTTTCCATAAGAACATATTTTGAAGATTAGCGGAAAGAAAAGAACAAGAACACATACATACCGGATAAACTCATAATTTGTTTTTCTTTACTCAAATAAAAACAAAAGATTTCTTTTCTACAAATTAATCTGTAAAATTTTTCGTCCAAATATAAATTTTATGATACACGTTAGTTAGTTTCGCTTAAAGTTATTATATCGTTTAGCGGTTTGTACTCCGCGTCTCGGTACATTTTCTGCACACGCAGTTTTACCTCGTCAAAGTCAAACAGCTTTACTTTGGAATTAGTCATGAGTAGAATTTAACGTTGTTTAAGAGAATGTTTATGTAAATAATATGTCCTTATAATAATATATTTAACACGTCAAAGCAGTGCTTTGTTTATATGTAAGATATTTTGGAATTATTGTTTTCAAATTATTACTAAATTTCAAGAAAAATCAGCTGCAAGTATCATGTCTTGAATTGATTTTTACAAACAACTAACAATAAAATCTATATATAAATTCCATTTTTCTTACTACTTATTAACTTAACTTACTAACTCATCGATATAAAATTTTTACTAGGCAGTACTAGTTATTATAACTCTATAACTATAATACAACGATATTTATATTTTATACTGATATCAAATTATACAGCTCTTAATAAGCCTAAATAAAATATGTAAAACGTCCGCAACATTATTTTGCGACCAAGAAAAACCTACATTTGGAGAAACATTTTGGAGAAACGGTTTTGAAGAATACATTTTACTATGATAAAACAAGTTATCTAATACATATTTTGTGTTTTATCAAGCCTTTATATAATTATTTAGTATATACGACAGTTATCCCAATCCCACAAATCACTTGTCAAATTGTAATTCATAGAGTAATCGCTCGCAATCGGTGTCAGACAGTCATATCACCAGTTCGGACTTTATAAGGAGTGAATGTTTGTTAATCTACGACATACTCCTACGCGACTGCATTTCGCCACTGCAACGCCAAAACTACTAAAGCGCCAAAAGGCCATTTTACAGGAGATCCATTTAAAGTTTTTTTTTATTGCACAATATCAAGCACTTCGTTCCTAAATATCTATACATATAAATTAAATTGGAGTGTCTGTTTGTAATATAGAAATAACAGGTTTTTACTACATACATATGTATATACATACGGTACATACACTTAAATAACATGTTTTACAATTTTTGTCTGTCTGTGTGTTTCCTAATGTCTGTAATAGCTGGACCGATTTTGACGGGACTTTTATTGGCAGGTAACTGTTAATAAAGAGTAACTTAGGCACTAAAACAAATTAAAGTATAACACATTTGCGTGAATTGCGGGCATAGCTTATCCTATCTACATTCAATAAAAGCAAAGATATATTGTGATAGTTACCTACGTACTGAACCGAGATCTTGTATATTTGTTTTGAAATTTGATTATAAATTGCATTATTAGTATTTTTCGGTGTTTAATTTTCAGTCGCTTTCAATCGCTACCAAATGAACCACCAGAGGGGAGCGCTTTCGGTCGTTGCTAGACACGGACATTCATGACGCTGGGAGATCTGCTTTTAATGAATTATAGAGATGTGGCTATCCAAGCAGGCAAAAACCCCTACAACCATGCACGACTATAATCATGATTGAACTGGGATGTACCAAACCTACTGACTTCCGACAGACACCGGTATTGTTTCACTAGTTGTACTTCTTTGGTCAACGAATCGCACCACGCACGAAGGATTTGTCTTGGACTCAAGTTGTGGATGAGAAGTAACTTCCTTTTCATCCACAAAAACATCATATACATCTATACTTTAACACTACACACTACATATTAATACAACATTGTTAAAATCATTGTCCTACATAATATTCTTAACAATATTTTTCCGTTCAATATTTTTATGATCTGTTAACAGGATATTGTTCTACATTCAGTGAAGAATTGGATTATAAACATTATAATAAACAGTATAAAAGCTTTTTATTTTAGTTGCGTATAAAAACTTATTTTTAAACAGATCACGTAAAGGGTGCCTATATCTTGCCGCCATATGGTACAGTTTGAAAGCAGATTCGTCATTAGTGTCATTGACCTCTGGGGATGAATCCTCGTTCGAATACGACGTCTGGAACGGACTCATTTCCTCTAACTAATTAACGTAAAATAAACTCGTCAAAATTATTTACACGTATATACTTTGAACTAAATAAGTACCAACGAATAAATGAAAGTCAAATATGAATATTCGTATTCGAATATATATTTTCGAATGTGAATATTCGAATTAAAATTAAAATATTCTGCTATAGTTAAAATATTGTTATTTTTAAATTGCCAGCCCTCGCTTTGGTTCGGGTAATGTATGCCTCAGTGCCCACATATGATAGAATATTGAACCGATTGAAATAAAACAAACATGAAATATTGTTAACCCAGACTTCGTGCAATACATCAGTGCAAAATGCATTTAAATCGGTTTAGCCGTTTTTGAGATTAGCCAGAACATACATCAGTATTATTATACGTATAATTATGATGATGTTGACTATGATATGATGGTCCTGATAAAATGATATACATAGATATGTCATGATAGAATTATGAATGAAATTTTTGAACGTAATTTTGCTTCTATGTACAATTCGTCAACAGACTGATCGCTTCGGTGATAGTCCAGTAACACACCCTATATCATGGGTATATAAAAGGGGAGAGATCCAGGGCCTACAAGCGGGTGTTCATAAATAAATGTATTTTTCCAGAGAGGAGGGCAAAAGTATAATAATGCAAGAACTTCCTTAATATTTATTCCGATGACATTATTTAATTCATTCTGTATTATAAGCAAATATTGTAATTGTGTTGTAGTAATAATTAAAAAAGTATGTAGTTGTGTATACTTTTATGAAATAAAGAAGCCATGTGAAGGCACGCATAAAAAATCTAGAAGGAATAACTAAACCCTTGTTACAGCACGCTTGGACCCACCCCATAACAAAGCTATAGCTACCCCCAAGCCTGACATTAATAGGATTTAGTATGTCTCATGTCTAATAGAGCTCAATCTAATGTAATGTTAGTAAGGTTTCCGTAAATTGATATCGAGGTATGCTAGCAAGCAACAATATAGGAATAATAAAATTGGTTTTCACACACTTTATGACTCATAATGTGAAACGAATAATTTGAAAACTTGGGTAAATTGTGAACCTACTTAAAATATTCTTACAAAAATAGATTCAAACTTTTCTGATTTCTATCAAATCAAATTTTTCATTAAGATGCATCGGAACACCAGTAATATGTCAAATTTAAACGTCATACGATAAGAGGAAATACTTGAAAGAACTTATTGAAATTGTAAGATTCAATTCAAACAAACATACTAACAATCTAACAAACATTCCAAGTTAAATAAAAGCTTTTAAAAACATGAATACTTCGAATTATATAAAACACAACAGGAAGTTGGTAGTGAAAATAAACTGAGAGTAAATACAATAAATCTTATGAAATTTATAGCGTAAGCAGTAGTTTGACATCTAGATAACTAATAGGATAATAGCTATATGTATTATGTAGCAGAATGTAATTGGTGCCAAAAAGTTATAGTTGATTGTGCACAGGAAGATGTTTAAAAGGGAGACGCGAGTGCAGATGTGTTAAAAGGTGTTCCTGTCTCGTATTTCAACACTAAAACTCCACAAATCATCTACAAGTGTCTTTTCACACTTAATACACTTTACAGGTTCAAATTTGTATGAATATGCGCTATACGTTACATTCAAAAGTGCGAGGTTACGCAGTCCAAATGTGCGACGCTGCAAGCTACATGCCACCAATACTATGATGTAGTGTTAATAAGCATATTTAACGTAAGTATTTGATAACGATGTCTAAAGAGAATGGAGAAGAGAGACAATGCAAAGGCAATGCATGGAGTGATCACCTCGACATTGGCGCGGGCGGCGGCGCTATTTCTGTAGCCCTCGGCACTGCGAGTCGTTTTTCATTTTCGTCGCGCGCGGAGACAAAAGACCGGTAAACAAATCGACAGTCCCTACGTACAGTATCGAATATGTAAATTCGCTTGTTTTAATGATTTTAAACCAACTTTATGTATATTTTCACGGATATAGGAATTAATTATTTTAATTTACAGTAACTCATACGCATTTTCCAAATTATATTAACCGATATAAAATATATGTGTATTTCTAAAATAATATAAGTGATAGTCTTGTGGTTCGAATGGTGGTCTTTCAAACGCGGAGGCCTGAGCACGAATCCTCCGTGCATCTCTAATTAAAAAATTATGTGCGTATTATTATTTAATTATCAATTGCTTTGTAATATAATACGTCATGACGAAACCTAAGCACCTGAGAGTTCTCCGTATTGTTCACGAAGGATGTAAAACAAATTAAATTATTTTTATTCAATTTTTTTTATAAACACTTTTAAGACGTAAAACTACGCTTACAGTTTAACAAAAGCAGTCTGCCAACCCGTGGTGAATCATGGCATGTAACCGTCATATTGTGGGAGGAGATCCAAGCCTAGTAATGAGACAAGGGTTGTGATGTCAATGATGTACGACGAAGTACCACTTTCGTTGATGTAACATTTAGTATAAAACGACTTACCATTTTCTACGCCATTTACAATTAACGAACTATCAAGAGTGACACTTTTAACATATTGCTGTCAAATAACTATAACGTAAGACATTGAAATAATTCCTTTCCGTAATATTTAGTGAATGTAACCCAATATAAACCTTATAAACTGGATACACTATCAAAACTGTATTACTACACAAATTATCTTTCAAATGTACTCTACATATTCGTTACATTCCAACGTATATTATACTATGTGTGTATTCAAATTTGGAATACGCATTCTACGTATAAAATATATGTGCCATAATCTAATGCCAAGTTCACCATTGATACTTGGTCGCAACTGGATAGCTTCTAAATTTGTTATCTGTGCTTGTAATATATACGAGTATGTTTTAACCCTTCCGCCTCGTAATCCATAAAAATAGTTAAGAAAATTATGAGCCGTGATGAAATACGAAAAAAGAATCAGTATAACAGAATGAATTAAGTGTGATATTTAGTTATTTATAATTTACAAAAACTATAAGGATGGTAGACTTAATACTAAAAGCTTTCTCTGGCAGTCCACCAAATATGTATCTACCTATATTAAAAATATCGTCTTTGGAAGTAATTATAAAAGATTCATATAAAACATTATAAGTACGTAAAGGGCTTGTTATTAATAATAAAAAAAAACAATTACTGATGAGGATTATGATCTGCTAATTAT
>DWPA01005784.1:0-11505 GCA_018251375.1 Calpodes ethlius
TTATACACCAAAATAATATGTAGATACATTATAATAAATTATGGAATTCAGTACAACAGGCGGTCTTATCGCTTAAGACTTCACTTAAGTCTTCAGACAATCTATTATTAAAATAACGGTAAATATATTAGGAACTATATTATATTAGAAACTATAAGGTATTATTAGCGGGGAGCGATATCGTCTCATTTTCACGTTATGTGTCGGAAGTTTTTATGTCTGACCACCGACAGGGTTTAACTACACACTCGGAGGCTCTAACCAGACTTCTCAGATCGATAATACAAATTTAATCTAATCTTTCAAATTTCTGTCTCTCTGGGGATTGAGCCCAGGACTCTTTGAATGACGGTCAGTATTCTACTATGAACTATTATATTTAACTATTCCGTACTAGCTGTCATCGACTAAAATTGTTCTAATTGATTGGCACAAACCTCCAGACTTGAGTACTGACTATTTAAAAAGGAGGACAGATAACTGTGTGTTATTGCCATGCTATTAAGTATTCTATGGTACCGGGTAGTGCAGAGTCCAGCGAGCTTTAACGAAATGTATCCGGTACTATAGCTACTTTATTCAGCATGGTGGAGCAAGATCTTAGGAGGTGGATGTAGACTTGAATATGAAGCTTCTTGCATCTTTGCTATTTAAAATACAGCCGTGAACATCAACTGTTAGCGAGTAAAGAAGATAAATATTGACTGAGCGGCGACGAAGGAGGTCACAGGGACAATCACGTCCCTTATCTGGTAGCTGATACATCGCATGAATCGCTGGGAACTGACGCTTATTTGATCAGCGCTGTATCAACAGTTTGCGACATGAATACGTTTAGTAAAGGTAACCTACGGTTTTAACAAGCAATATTGGTATACCTAGTAATAGTGCAATCGTTTGCTAGTGGACAACAGTGTCAAGTTCAGTGCGTAAAGTTTGTAGAGCATGAGTCATGAGAGTAACGCCATGAAAAGATAACGATCGACACGGATAACCTTATCTTTTATTGTTTTTTTGTAGGATTACCATGTCTCAGGATTTGAAATTTCATTGCATTTTAGAAATCTCGGGATATTTAATAAAAACTTGATTGATTTTGATAACACAAAAATACTAATATAATAAATTTAAATTCTGTTATGTATAATAATCATAAATAAAAGAACACAATAACATAGGCACATCCCGGTGTAAACATCAGTTGCATCACGTTTATTATGCACAATAGTAATTTGTAAGTTAAGTTTAGGAACATAATATGCAAAGAAATATTTAATGTTAAATAATAAAATATTATTATTGAAATTTTGGTAATCAATCAAACTAGTTAGGGACATTCTATTCTCCTTTTATCAAGACATGCGCGCCATGACCGTTTCTCAAGCAGAACCCTAAAACTTATGACCATCCCGGAGCCACATCAATATGCTAATTCTCTGAGTGCAAAGTGCAAAGAGAAATAAAACGAAATTTGATTTTGATCATCAACGGATTCAGCTGACGTTGGTTCTCGAAGCACGTGCTTAATTTCTGAAGACACGCGTCGGCTCGTCGAACGCAACCCGGCACGCACCGCGCGCGCCGCGAGATTGAATAACTCATAACATAGGAAGGTCGCGCTGGTGACAAATGTCGTTTTTGTCACGCCTCGCAATAAGCGGCTCGGGCGAGCGGCGGCGGCTGAAATACAGCCGACGTAATAAAACGAAGATTTGTGGCCATTGTTCTGAAACTTAATAATAAAACATTGATAAACATCGCGTGACCGCGGAAGTGTGGCGCAACCACATTATACAATGCTTTATTATTCAATGTTAGCAAGCTTTTCAAATACATTAGGAAAGTAAATATATTAATCAATACTCGCACACACACATCCCTGCAGTAGTTTACCCGCGTGACATATGACAAATATAAATTGGCACCGAGGGGGGACAGAACTAGTAACTCCTCCTTCTTTGGGTTTTAGAAGCCTTTCGGTATGTACCAATGGTGTCTACGTTTAAAGCGAAAAACAACTGTTTCTCCCGCCTGGGCCCACAAGAGTCTCATTTGCCCATTTCTGAGCCAGAATTGTGTAACTCCAGGCATAGACAACAGCGACTCGTGAAAATACATTATTCTGTGATATATGCCGGGAATAGAGCTTAGGATCCTTGGTACTGAGACTTTGGTATAAAGCCTTTTATATAATTATATCACCGAGACCTTCCGTCGTCAGGAGAATGCGTGACGTCATCCAATCAGTATCTCACAACACAAACAATATTTATCGCCGCACGCCGCACGCCGCACCTACCATCGCGCGTCGTGTGGTCGCGGACGGTGGAGCGTAAACAAGGTGTTCGTGCCGTGCCGTATTACCATACTAGTACTACGACATGCGACATTCGCTTCAGATTCACGAACATGCTTGCATACGGTAATTCAATAAGATTGGTTATTTACATCAAAAGTAGTCAGTGATTCATCGGAATCCGTGCCTGTGCAATGAAGGTTTGTTACAGGCACGACTGCAACTTAAATTTATAATCTGGGGATCGGTCCCTATAAAATTGTGGATGTCAATATTGATATTATTCCATATTCTAGCAACGGTTACCATAGCAACAAGAGCAGCAGTTATAACAATTTATAAGTTAAGTTATTACGAAACGGTTGAATTACTCCAATCCCATGGAACTTTTGACATAAATCATACATATATATGAATACTTAAAACTGTCGAACAACATTGACAAATATTAATAATTTGTCGTTGAAAGACGCTTGCTAAATGCCGAGGAAGTCATCAAATAATAACTTATAGCTGCTTCTTTCTGTATTCTGTTTGATATTCAATATGCCCAAATGGAGAATAGTTCTAAGAAAACGACCGGGTAAGGAGTAACTGGCGGACAGGTCGACTCGCGGCGTGTTCCTAGAAACGCACGAACTGTAGGTTCCTGGGATTCCGAACACAATGATAAATTATACTCAATGTGTATTATGTGGCCTACCGCTATGGAATTTTATATTTCTGATAGTTTGGTTGATTCCTTCTTCTCAAAACTACTCTATCAGTCAAGCGCGAATCAACGTATATGCACTCGCAAAACTCTATTAAACTCCGTTGGAGTTCAAGCAGATTAACGTGTACTAACTATCATATTGATACGTGAATTATTGTTTTTAAAAAAGAGTAAGGCATTATAGTTACATCCCTTTTTCTCCTTTGTTTTGTCAAATAAATTCTTTATTTTCTTGGTTTCACTGTGGTGGTATTGCCACTAGTTTTTATGTCAAGCACATAAAAGTGTATGTTCGCAATACAATTAAGATAAGTAGAAAAAAAATTTGGAAACTTGTAAATTAATATTTTCCTCAAATTTTCAATAACGAGTATCGATGTCAACTTCTGGAAGAACGTTTTTTTTCAAATGGAGTCTTTGTGGTCGCTAGCGGACTTACATCTTCACGCGGACGAACCGGGAAACATTCGAGTACAAATTTAGCTTTAGCATTGCCTTACATTTAGGGTCCCAGGGTTCATAAATCTGTCCTTAAGAAATGCAGCACAAGGTGAGTGAGCACTTGTTGCGCAGTCACACTGCCAAAGTAACAAGGCAGGAATATACCATGTAGTTTGGTGGAAAATAATTGTTTTGTACAGTATTTTAGTGGGAACCCATAACTATTCCATTGCTGGACCCTTGTCTTCCCTCATAATGTGAGTGGTATAAGTTCACATTCCACCCGTGGTGCTCAAATACAGATTGGCAAAATTCATGCACCTTTGCGTAGATATGTCACTGAGGTTCGTAATTATTTAATCCTAATACATACTTTCTCTTCTTCAACAATACTTATAAAGGATAATGAATGACTAATTTTGCAAATAAGAGGTGCGTCTTTACAAACCCAGTGCGTTAGATGAGCACATGAGATAATAAAAAAACGTTACATAAACGAAATGGGGAATAAGTATTCCGTTACGTAATGGGCCAAATGTCCGAGACCTCCTTATCTTAGAATCCCAAGTCACCGGTGCGATGCGAATGACCGCTCGTGGTCCAAAAGGGTTTCCCAAGTCATTGACAGTAGGTATTGGGAGCAGGACGCGCTGCCAACGACAGTTCTTTGTTTCTATAATTAGAGGCACTTTTTATTGGCAAGTGACTGAGGCCAGCGTACTTCGGCCACGTGGAGACAGACGTGGTTCATGTGGAGTGGTCGACTGTCAGTCCTAATCGTTATTCGATCCGGTACCAAGTTATAATTTGTAGAACTTAGATAAATAAACATATTTTGTATAATATATGTCAATTATATATTGTAATTTCATCTGAATGTAATCAACGGTGGTGTCTTGGGTGGTAGAAACCAATATCTTCATAAAAATCTATTCTATTTCGACTTGAAGACACTCATATTATAATTTATACACTCGCTCTAGCGCTGTGGTAATATTCACTTGTTTGTATATATAGTTGGCGACAAACGGAGAAAGAAACTCCTCAGTACTGATATTCGAGTAGGTTATATAGAGTGCATACAGACAGACCATGCTGTGTCAGGTCATTTATTATATTATACGACATACATTTTATTTGTAGTTCTTGTGCTAAATTTATACATATCTCATATTTCGTTTGCTTACTGCGTGTTACACTGTACACATTAGTGAATGCCAAGGTTTTTACTAAGTTGTGATTATTGTCCGTCGTACCTGCGCACACAATATTACGGTAAGATGCTAAAAGTAATATAAAGTAACGATAACATTAAAAGTATACCTACCTGCTACATGGAATTCTAATTCAATTAACATATAGTATCTCCATAAAGTTGGTCGATTGTCCAAACATTGAGTGCAATCGGCAGAAGGTTCCTGCTAGTGGACAACTTTCTTAAGTGGTTCCGTGCTTCAGAAAGCATTTACAGGTGTGGAACCGCTTTATCATGTCGGAAAGTCTTTGTACGGCATAAAAACTACGTCAGCCTACTGCTAGTTCCACCAATATACACTGGAGGAGTAAGCTAAAATTCAAGACTTGACTCAGAGGCGAACGTTTTCATGTTCCCTAAAGTACGTAAAGTTATCTGCCTGATTGTGGACCTAGCTGTTATCGCACACTGACAATAGCCTTTAAACGGAAAAACATTGACTCTAGCGTTCGCGTTGGTCACTCGTCACTATGCTGGAGCAACATGGTAAAGTACACCCCAGGCCAGTTACAGGAGTAACTCGAGGCCACGTCAGCAAATCCCATTATATGACGTATAGTATCTGTCGATAAATTTATCAGAGAAGCGAAACGGAAACGTTTTTTACAAGAAACCGATAAATCTAGCGAAGTGCAGGGGCGCTGAGAGGGTGCGGCGGGGGTTGTGGCGGGGCGGAGGAGCGGGGGTTATTATATCAAGGACTTAAGTCTCGATCGTTACTAAATATAGCTCCGAGCGTGCTGTACCGATACAAAGTTTCCAGGGACGTTCGTGCAACAAATGGTAGCTTCACACACATATGTACATATATACTAGTAGTTCTATGGTTATGGTCTTCTTCATTTATCTTGACTGACATCCTACTGTATTCACTGGGTCACAATGATTAGGAGTAGTCCAATAAGAGTAAGTCTGATAACATTTAGCAAGGAACTTTCAAAAGGTAACCGATGCAACCTTTTGGTCACTTAATTTGTGGTTAAGGATAAAGGTTCCATCCTTCTGCCGTACGTGCTGAACAATTGAACAGAATTGCTGCGCACTAAACACCATTACCTAACTGTCGGATTTGGCTGCAGACAGAGGAATTACTCAGTGATCAACAACACATATACATATTTTTTGCTCCAAATTGTCTATTATCTTCAACTCCATTCCGCTGGTACAGTATTGATCGGGGAGAAATTAGTATGTATTCCTATTGTCGAAAGTCCCGAAGACCTTCGACGTGACTTAATGACTGTTATCTAATTATAACAATCGGGGTTTACGTGCCCCTCGAAGCACAGAGCACCAAATTTTACCGCTAGCGGTCACCCATCCAAGTACAGACCGCGCTCGCTGTCGCTTCACTCACTTGAATATTTACGATGAACGCAAGTCGTAGGGCTACGGTCACTTCTTTTTATTTCTTTCTTATTGCAATGTTAAGGCGTGTCTTTAGTTTCCTAAACTGCTAATTAATTCTTAGATAAAATGTGGATCGGTTTGATACAGAGTAAAATATGTGTTCCGATAATATTTCAAAGTAACAAGTTAATATAACCTACATTGTAATTTACGGTTTCTTTCTAGCTACCATTATGACGAACTCCTTGTGCAAAGCTAATTTTTATTTTGAAATATATGGAATGGTAATTATTTATCACTATAACGATGAAACAATATGTTTCGCTATAATGGCCATGTCTATGGGAGAACCTCACGAATAGAATTAGGACCCTCGGGATTTAAATTGAAAATATCTCGTATAAGATGACCGCAGTGTCAGGCTGCGAGTGTCATGGCAGTAATACGGAAAGGACTATGCGATTGTGGCTGTGGTCCAATCGTTTTCACATCTATCAGTTGACCTTTAATACGACAAACATCGACGTTAAGTCAATATGAAGTTCGTAAATTTCTATGAGAGAGTCTGAGGTTCGTGATTGAGCAGTTCTCACAATGGTCTTAAAAAGACAAAAGAACTGCGCTAGATTTAGAAGGCTTCGGACCAAAGCACGATGACGCAAGTTGGGGGAGGCCCATGTCGGATCGATGGTAGTGTACTGCAAAACCATGACACTGAGGAACTGGGTTGTATCAAGAGGAAACATATTTTCAAGTTTAGTTAGGGCAATGTGTGAGACACTTCATTCGTCTCGTCGCGTCCTACATATTAATGAACTTGACCTACATATATCTCGATCCGCGATGAGCCGAGCTTTTCACCCTCTGTAGATATGTGGAGAATTTCTTATTCGGTATTATTAATATTACCAATGTCAGGCGCGTGTCCCATTTGAACTGAAGGGAAATATTTATTGTGAAAGTTGCTTTGTGATGCTTCACGACTTAATCACTAACCCGATCTGCTTGAAATGTTGGATACATGTTGTTGAGCACAGAGAAGGCTCATATACCTATTAGACTAATATACTTATTAGTCTGGAGGAATACGTTTGAAGTCTGCCTGATCATTCTGTGACGCATAGTAACAGCCAAAACTAAGTTTTTTGTATATCGCATCTATATCTTTTCTAATTGTCTTGTAATTGTTTATTACCTTAAACCTCGAACCAAAAAGAGGGGCGTTATAAGTTTAATATCTTTCATGTTTTTTTAGTGTAGCATGCCTCAATATTATTTCACATATATATTATTAATATAGGAGCAAATTACAAATATATTAAGTCATGAGTGATGGCGTGAAGTACTGCAATGATTTGAGGCCAGTTGTATGTACGGGTGGCAGTGGCCACATAAAACCAACGCTACACCTAACAAAAATCGTTATATTTATATTGGCAATAAATATGTATCAGTTGTTTTCGAACCCGGAACTTTATTTATACGCTGTCAAATTTACCAGAGCACCACTGCTACATTACTCGACACTTATTGTTAACAAATCATTTACGTTGACGACCTGTCAAATGTAACTAAGTAGACGAATAACTACTTAAATTATTTAATTTGTCATATAAAGAAACTTTAATAGAGATTTTCTATTTATGTATGAATGCTTTTTGTCCAATTAGGTAGATATCTATTTATAATTAGATTATTGAAAATATTGTATTCAAGAAAAACTGCTTAGGCTGAAACGTTGACATCCAAAGATGATATCGAAGTTTTTAAAATAAAAAATATTTTGCACACCACTTGGTGTTCTTAATTCAAATTATATTCTTTTTTTTGTATAATGAAACGTTTTATAAAATAGCAATGGGTTCATCACATATTGCGTGGTTTCCATCACCTATTGACATGAAGAACACCAAAATTATCACCAATACAACGACAGTCCCATAGAAGAACTTTTTAAGAATCTTTTTTGAAGAGCCCTATGTCGTAACCGTCAGGGAATACCTTGGAAAGCGATTCAATTCAAAAACGTTTAATGTAAAATTTTTACTTTTGTTACTTATATTTCCTGTTCCAAGCTAATTAGATAGGTTTTTATAGAAGTATTATTTTGTAAAACATGTTTCATTATAAAAATATTACAAGTGGTCGGCTAGTGTCCGTTGTATGTAGGATGTAATTATACGTATTGCCTTACCTGGTGTCATCACATTTAACCGCATATTGGGTCAAGATTAAAAGCAATAAAAACTTCATCGTGACACAGCGACAAGTCATGAACCGATTCAAAATATCACTTCACAGAAAATAATACTAAAATTATTTAATTAACTAAAAACTATTATTTAATTAAAGTTTATTTACACTGGCGTAAATGTCATTGTATTAACACTGTAATTTATTATAAAAGATAATTACTTAACGCAAAATTAAAAAGTTTCTTTTTTTTGTATAGTCTGTGCTCCATTGGCGTTTGGCACAATGGGTGAACGCAAAAAAAAAATAATTGAAGCGCGCGTAATTTTTCCCGCCAATTCCAAGCTGCGGTTGCACACCACGTTCCGGCGCGGCGTCGGCCGGCGACTCAGCGTGTTAGTTGGTATGGCCAGTGTTAAATACTCACTCTACATTAGATAATAGGGCTGTGCTAAGATTAATTAATGTTTAATTTATTTAATTACTTTAGTTTATTTAAGTTTGGATTTTTATTACATACTTTATTTATATAAGTTTCGAAATCAAAAGATTAACTTTTACATACGTAATATTCATTATTAGCTATACGTATTTATTGAAAATTGAGAAGCAAAGCGAAAAATGGGAATCATACTTTTCTTTGCAATTTTTTTTTTCGTTTCTCTCTAATTAAGAGAATTAAAATGTATGTTTTGCTGTAAAAATTAATAAAATAAACGCTGTGTAGCATTATATTTAAAAAAATTCGTTTCACTCGTTATCAAGACACAATTCAAACCAGGACATTACAGTATGTTCAGTAATGAACTGTGAGCGAAGTAAGAAAAACACGTAAATAAACTGGCGCAAAACCAACCGAGCGACAACCCTACCAGACGTAAGGCAGCACTAACTCTACGATCATTATTGGAAATGTAGTATACGTGCAAAGAATACCTGTATCAATCGAATTGTAGCGTAGCCTCATAGATATCGGCGCGGACATCTTCTCACGGCGAGCCGCACCCCGCCGGAATAATTATTATTTGACAAACTGTTTCTGCGCGTGAATGGAATTATATTAAGTCATTACTTACAGGATGGTGTTAAAAAATAAGTAACGTACTAGTCTCTGTTTAAATATACTGGATCATTACCGTGGCTATTTTTCTTTCTGCAGCGAGTCATTTTGTCGTGAATGCAACAGTCATACATAAGTGAGGCTTTACGTAACGTGTAATTAGCAATATTATTATTGTGCCGTCTGTTAGCTGTACCGACTGACTGCGGAATATTAGAAATATACCACAAAATAGATTTATATCTATGGATAGGACAGTAACCTTTAACATCACAATGACAGCTCCCTGTGTGTGGGCGTTAAGTTAATCCTTTATCCTTTACTAGACGTTGCCGGCGAATTCGCAGCCGTGTGAGAAAAAAACAGCAACAAAAAGGCTGTCAATTCATTCTCTCACTGGTTGCTAGGCGACGCTTTGTTGTTAGACACTTTCTTGAGTATACCTGAAAAATACATTTTGATGGATCTTTCCACAGAAATAAGATGTTATTTCGCGGTGAAAAGTAGACTAGTACTCGTTGTCCTCCCAAGTATCTCTAAACCAAATGATATCAGAGTGACGCTCCGTTGCAGCATGAAAGAGGGACAAACAAAAACCCTTTCGCATTTATGAGTATGGATGTGCCGTCATAGTTAATAATGATGTGTGTCACAATAATTAAGTAATTATTATTATTAGGTAGTTCTAATAATAGAACTAGATCTGTCTGTGAAGCCTGTTTCGACAGCTATCATCGTGTTCTGCTAAGGCACCACTACTTTGTTACTTCCATCTTCTTTTTTAGACGTTATCGGCACCCTTATGGTAATTATGTCCATCCATGATATTGACTGCTCACCATCATCCGATCTTTCCGCTTATTTGTTAAAAAAACAACAAAAATGTTCTTAATGTTATCGTCACTGACTATCTAAAATTAACATCTTCCATATAAAGACCTAGTTTCATCGAATGACTCAGAATATCATACCAAAAGCAAACGTAATCGTAAATTGATAGTTGACTATCCCGGATATCATATTAAACTCAAACCTCAGCTACAGGACATGTGATCGGCTATCGCTGGATAGCGTGCAACGATAGCAGGTGTGTCATTGTGTCGGGTGACCGCCGTCGCTTGTTTGGTAAGGGTGCGCTGTTGAGCCGCCCACTTGTAGATAACTATCTTGATTGAAATCGCACTTTGAATAAATATTATTAAGTTACACAAGTTACGTCCGCGACTTTGTCCGCGTGGAATTTAACAAAAAATGTTTTACTTTATTTCGTTTTAGTGACCTAAGTTACTCCTTATTACATCAGCTACCTGCCAATTATAGTCCCGTCAAATTCGGTTCAGTCATATCAGAGATTATCCAGAACAAACAGACAGACAGACAAAAATTGTAAAAAATGTTATTTTGTTTTATGTAATATAGAGGTCATATGTATGTAGTGAATGACGGTTATTTCAATATTACAAACAGACACTCAAATTTTATTGATTAATTTAAATTATATTTGAGATATTCTATCATGACGCATTATTCCTTTGATCAAAATTGTTTTGATATTCATATACTGTACTCAAAGGATAAATTACTTATGTCAAATTGAAATATTTACATGGAAAGATTCCCGTTCTAAGTTCTGTTTTATTCTACGTACGAAGACCAATTAAGAAACCATAAAAGGAAGTTTATAATGAAATATTTTCATGTATTATAAGTATTTTTAACGTAATTATTAATTTCGATGTGACAGTACTTTTATTACTTTTAAAAGCTTCTATTTAAGTTAATGTTTTTTGTTTGTTTGTTTAGATCAAATCTTGCAAGCTGTATTAGCTACTACCTCTTATGAAATTGATATTTGACAAACTGATTTAGTTTCGACATAAATACGTCTTTATGACAAGTATGATCTGATACTCCACGAGACAACTTAATTAAAAATGCAGATACTTGACACCCATGAGTATTTAATAAAACCTGACCTTAATATTTGTCTACATAATAATAAAAATATATACAACATTTTTGCCAGAAAGGATTTAGTCTGGGCTTTGATTATATACGTAAATCTCTATATCATTCAAAAGATCTCTTCCTACGTACTGAGTTTTTTATATCTAGTTCATTTATTTCTTTCCAAGTAAAAAAAATATCTAATAAGTACCTAAATGTATAAACCCGTTGCTCCGTTAAAACCGTTT
>DWPA01005785.1:0-11504 GCA_018251375.1 Calpodes ethlius
ATTTGATAGGAGATTCGAGGTTCTTTGCCCTTGGAGCCATCGCGGAATTGGGGTAGTAGCTTTCTTATATGTCTTCGTAATTCCAGCGGGGGCTTTAAATTTGCTATAAGATTTGGGAGATGCATTTGAAAGGTTCCGATCATTGAGCTTTTTACAAATCTTGTAATATTGAACTGGTTCTTCATCCTGAGACTTTTCGGCATCATCAGTATTTTTAGAAATGAAGTATTTATAAGGTTTCACTGGTGGTGGTGATACCACCTTCTTCACAAAAATCACATCATCATCATCTGGATCGTTGTCATCATCTACATTGACATATATTTGTGATCTCTTAGAGTTTCCTGGTTTACTTTCAACAAAAGTCACCTACAACAAACGAAATTCATATTATTTACTGAATGAATGTAGGTACTTCAGAAATAAATAACTTAATATCTTGTTCCAAAATAATCACAGTCCTTAAGACCTTCCTGAGTTTGCAGTCTGACAATCCATAAAAGGTAGTCTTAGCAGAATATAACAGAATCTAAAATATGAAATTTCTAAAAATAATAAATAGAATAGTTACCTCCTGATCATTGTCATCATCGTCAATCACAGCACTCAAAACAGGCCTGACAGGAGTATGCCGTCTTGGTTTTCTATTTGGTGTCGGTGGCAAATTCTCCGATACATCCACCAGCTTGATAGGCACCGACCTATATCTATTCACCATCCTGAATGATGAATCATTGGGAGTTGATGTGCTCGGATGTCCCTTTTCTATCTCAATAGGAACATACCTTACATTCTTCCGATTTGTTTCCTTGTCCCAAACATCTGGAAAACATTCTTAATGTAACAACTAAAAGACAGAACAAATATCAAAGTAATCTTTAAAAACAGCTGTCACCTCTGGTAGTCATGGTTTCGGGGAAAGTGGTTTTCGTTAACCGCTTGAATCTTTTGAGAGCTGGCGACTCCTCGTCTGATGAATGATCATCGTCATTCCTAGAAACAAACGTGAACAGTCACAGAACAGCGTAAAGCCGGCATAGCTATGATTGTGCTTATAAGATATATATCTACTCACTGCCAAAACTTGGAAGCCGCTTTCAAAGATATTTTAAACATATTTCTCAACTTTTATTGACCAATTTAATATGAATTTACCCACTTTGCCGCCATAACTAAACTATAGTCGTAAACAAGAAACGTCAAATTCACACTTACCTGTCCCTTTTGAAGCTTGTTCTAACCACAGGATCGTCTTCGCACCACTTTAGAAGATTACGCACATAAGCCAGAACGGCCTGCATTTTAAATTGGATTATATTTCCATCACCTAAATAATACGTATATTTAGGCCCGTAACCGATTTATCACCGTAAATTAAAACAGCATTATTGCTAAAACGACAGCAAGTAGCGGTGAAATGCGCTCACAGACTGAATAGAGTGCTACAGGTAATAAAAATAAAAAGCATCAGTCAAAATCCACAGGCTTTTTACAGAGATCCGAAATCTTAAGTTTGACGCACACACTGTAATGGATCGTTCCACAGACTACCTAGAGATACTAAGTCTATTACGATATTGTTCATTACCCTTATTCAAGCTTGAGTGTACGTCCAGGATGAATGAATCGAGAAGTAGTCTGTGACATAATAAAGCAAAATTATTCGGGGATTATAAGCATAGAATATTGTTAGTATTTCTGCCATTCTCTGGTCGAATTGTCTGTTGTGTCATGTGTGACAGTTTCCTGTAATAATAGGTGTTACAATCGCGGTAATTTGAAGTTTCGAATTATAATCTCAAATATCAATCTTATCACAGTCGTAAGTTCCTTAGGCTTAGTCGTATATTGGTTATGTACAAAGAACACATGTTTCTTATTTAATTATACAAAAACATTTAATTTCAAATTTAATAACATAATAAGATCTAATACAGGAAATATTTTTTATTAAACGCTTAGTTTAAAATAAGTTACAAACGAAATGTTGCAGCCAATCATGCATATTTTGAAGCAAAAAACTATTGTTTTGGCCAGTGGTTCGCAGGGCAGAAAAGAACTTATAGAAAACATCGTGAGTACAAAAATATATAGTATTGTTTCTATTCTCTGGTGTCAGATCAATGTTTCTTTGCAAAAACTTACAGTCTTCAAGTTTAAAGTTTCCAATCCTACAGTCTTATAAAATGAGAGTGAGTATGATCACTCAATATGAAGTACTCATATATTATACCAACAATCCCATACCCTTGAATGTAGTTGAAAAATATTCTGATTACTTTATGATATACATTTAATTTTGTACAAATTATGAACTTGGCATTTTAAACGGTTTTATTATGAAATTAGTTTTTATCCCATTTATATTATTACAGGGTCTGAAAGTAAAAGTGTGTGCATCTCTCTTCGAAGAGGACTTGGATCCAAAGTCTTTCAAAAACTTCTCGGAATTTGTGGAAGAAACAGCCTGGCAAAAGGTCCTTGAAGTAGACAAACGGCTTATTGATAGCGGTGAACAACCTGATTTGGTTATTGGTGCTGACACTATGATAACACTTGACGGGGAGATGTTTGGCAAGCCCACTTCTGAGGAGGAGGCTTTTTCAATGCTTTCTAGGTGTTTTTTTATATATTGATAACCTTGCAATTGAAGATCTGGTTACTGCCTTATCTATATCTATTGTAATAGAAATTTCCTTATCAAAGTACTCAGTCCATATTGTTATTTATATTATTCATAGGACTAACCAACACTTACCAATGAATCCACTTACCACTTATCCTAATTACCACAGCCCTCTTACCAATGAATAATAACTAACTGATATTTTCATTAACACCTTATGCTATCAGGATTTACCGACTGTAGAGTATGTGGGCTAGGTGCACAGCTGCAGCACAGAACGACAACCATGTGTGGCACTATAGAATCCAAATATATATATATGCTTTCAAAAGTTTTCTTTCATCTAATGTAAACATATTATGGGCAATATCTAGAGTATTTTATGTCCTGGGAAATATATCAAATCCAGTAAGAGATTAGATAACAATATATAACTCTGCCACATATACAACCGTTTACTTTCAGTTCTCCTAGTCACAGGCTATGAATAAATATTTGAATGATTGATATTTAACTTTTACACAATATAATGTTGGGAATACAGGCAGAGTATATTTAGCTATGTTTATTAACTGTTTCAACAAGTTTGAACAAGAACAATTATATAAATTTTTTTCCTGATGGTACCCATCATCTTATTATTGCAGGCTATCTGGCAAAACTCATACTGTGTACACCGGAGTGGTAATAAAACAGCTCGATAAGGTTCTCAAGTTTACTGAGAAGACTGATGTTACATTTAGTACATTGGATGAAAAGCAAATAAGGGGTTACATTGCTTCAGGAGAACCGATGTGAGTTGATCTCTTTAATAAAAAAAAACCTCTTTCATTACAGCTGGTCCCTTCCTTATTTATGGCAATTGCTAGTTTCATTATATTGCATGTGGCATGCACATGTTATGCTATTCAGATATTAATAAATGCTATGGTCGAGAATTGGAGGGCTAATTGGTTAAGTGGCTTTATTGTTTGTCCATTATAGGTCATAGGCCTTTCTTCATAATTGAAGAGGCCGAGATCAAAACCGTGCGGATTGTTGGAGGAGTTGATGACCAATCAAAAGTGTGTAAGATGTTCGACATGATTTTATAACTGCTACTGTTCAAAAACTTTTGTCACTAAATGTCACTAGCACCAGGAGACGTTTGTTCTCCCGAGTCTCAGCCTGGGTAAAAGGGGTAATCCCCGAGGCTCGAAAATCTCACTCGACATCCCGCAGAAGAGCGGATAGCGAAGGAACGCACTGCTGCTGTAGAGGCCACGCTTCTACCAACTGCGCCCACATTTGTAAAAGTTGATTAATCATGAGATCAGTATGAGCTAACTTATCTATGCAGATTTATGCGGTAATCATTTTGTATACAATAATTAAAATTAGTGTTTCTAATATTTCAGGAATAAAGCAGGGGCTTATGGCATTCAAGGCATCGGTGGTACATTTGTGAAAAGGCTGGAAGGGGATTACTTCACTGTTGTAGGACTCCCTTTGTGCAGGCTGTGTTCTGTGCTCTATGACATGTATAAGGGCTGTTGACAAAATTGGAAACTTCTAGTCGATACCTGTGTGATAATTATCAAATAATAATATTGTGTAAGTGTATTTTAATGTACAATATATAACATAGTACACAACACAGCTTTGAATGTATAAATGATGAAAATATATAATATTTGATTTGTTCAAATGCTTTTACAGTTGATAATAATTGGACAGAGACCAGGTTATTTGTTCTATTATTATACAGTCATATATATGATAAAATATTTATTCAATTGTTTCGAATGTGAAATAATCCTTAAACAATTTGAATAATGAATTTTGACCATAGACCGGGAGCCATTAGTAATATTTAAATATGGTAACTAACAGGTAGCAGTCACTGGGCTGAGCCTATTATTATTCATGAAGCTACTAAATTGTTGTGTACTAAGTGTTGCTCATTTATAACTAAGTTTTGCTCAAATGTAAATGTTAAAATAACATTTTTGTTGTGTATTGTTAAATAAATAAACTGTTAAATTAAATTGCTATTTAAGGAAGTGAGGCTATTTTAACTGATGCATTTCATTTAAATAATCTTGATATGGTTCAATGCTAATAGTTAAAATCTATTAACAACCTTGAATTCTATTCAGAAGTAAGTCGTATGCTGACGGTAAGACTTAAAAGAAAATATTGTATATGAGAGTGTTTACCTAAAAAATGTTATAACTCTTTAGTGAACCAATATTTAATCGAGGTGGGGGGTCCTGCGGCCAGGGTAAATTTAAACTTTTTACAAAAAGCTATTAATTAATACTATTAATTTCGAACATCCACCCATAAAATATACAGTGACACAAACATCATGAGTGTTAACCAAACATAAAAATACTTGTATATTAGTACGTAAAATACTAAATAAAGAAATATATGCAAGTCTATCCTTTACGACAAGGCAACTATCACAAAGAATTAGAATACAAAATACTAACTACTTGGTCAAACGCCCCCCAAGAACAAATTATGGTAAAAAAACAATTAATTGGAGGGTGTTAAAATTTACAATACATTACCAATTAATATAAAAAATGCTAAAACCATGCAAAAAATTAAGATTATTAAAAATGCATATAATTAATAGCTAAATAAATAATTACATAAAAAATAATAATACATAATATACTTCATTCGATAAAATCTAAAGAAATATAATTAACTTACAACCATAATAACATTAACGATTACCTATAATATCCCTACTTCACTATAATTATACGACACATCATATTAAAAACTACTACCATCAGTGCCGCATCCGATCAATTCTTGTTTTATAACTTCACGTCTTGTGGTAACAATCATACATGAGGGTATAACAATATTTATCTGTAAAACGTTTACCTGCTAATTATCTGTTTCGTTCGTCTCCCTCATGTAAACTTAGCGCCTATTTTTGTTTGGATAAACTTAAATTTAAGCGAGTTTGTGTTAAACGTAAAATAGGTATTAAAGTATAACTATCTGTACGTCCGTTTGTAATACAATAACGTTATCTATGCGTATTTCTCGGCAAGTGACTTGTTATAATTCTGTTTGAGAAATAATAAAGTTCTTAAACCATAAACCATATAGGGCGATTGGAGAGTAATTGTTTTCTCTAGCCTGTTTATGTACCAACTGACTGATGTCCGCGGGTTCGCACACGTGTAAGAAAAGAACAGCGATAAGATTAGGTTGTCAACTCCTTTCTATTCTATTCTTAGATACTTACTTGAATTTGGTTTAAATACACTTCGCAAAAAAAAAGATGTTTATTAGCAGAAAAAGTAGCCTATGTTACTCGGCGCTTCCCCAACTCTCCGAACCAAAAATCATACCATAGCGCCGTGATAGAAGGACAAACAAACAAACATATTTTCGCATTATAATGAGTATTTTTATAAACTAAAAAAGTTAGATTACGTCATTGTGTATATGATAGCAACATTAGCATAACGTCGCGACGTTACCGGTGTTTTCATACAGTAATCATCGAGTTGCATGTAGGAATTCTTCACCACACCTACCAGTGCAAACCATCAGCGTGTTTATAACTTCATATTATTTTGTTAGTTAATTTACCATGTTCTATGAAACCTAGGACAGGACTATATAATGTAGACTACCTTTGTTATGACTATGGTTCTACATGCCATTGCTAGTAGAATCTGGTGGCGGAACAATCCGATTAGCGTTGCGTTTGTGTTAGAATTCATAAAAAAAGAAATATTTGCTTATGGTTTATTAAGTATAGAAAAAATAAAATAATTTTATTGTAGTACTTTTCCTAGTACTACAAGTACTTACATTACGAGTAACAATCATTAACGTTACGATATATCTAAACTAGGGCTATCAATAACTTTACTTCGAGTATCAGTCCGATAAGTGATAAAAGCAAGCAAACGTTTTAGTCCTTGGATGATCATGTAAACATTTGGTCAGCTCATCTTTAAAAATCGTTTAGTTGCTAGGAGGGCCCGTGGTGGTGAAGGTGGGGATCCACATCCCTCATGAGCGTCTGCCTCACTGGGGAGCCGATGGCGCCGGTCGCCTGCGTGACGGTCGTGTTACAGCAGGAGTTGGGCAAGTACAGCGGGTCTACCGCCATCACCTCGTACTTGGTGAGCACCTCGAACAGCTCCTGTTTAGCACGAATACGAAGCAGAGGTGTCAGTTTTCGTAAAACGTTCTTCATGTGTGTCGCGAAGGATCCTACTTCGTCCTCGCTCTCCTTGATGCACGACGCGGCGTTTTGTAGCAACGCCTGCTGACGAGGGTCATCCCGCTTCTGAATGTACGGGAACATGGTACTATTATCTAGAGATTTTTTTATTGGCTTTGTCCTCTTCTTCCGTTCTTTCCCCGTAGGTGACCCGTCTCCTTGGCCCTCGAGGTTATTGTCTTCTGACTGCATATACAGTTCGAGCTGAGAATTTATGTCGACATTCGTGATTTCCCTTTCGCTCTTGACGTTGTCTAAGAAGCTCAGTAACCTACTGTACGTTTGGAACTTGTGCCGCGGGTTCTTGGAAGAAGCGGAGCCGATTCCGGATAGCACTTTCTTCTTTTGACGGGCATATGTGTCTTTGATGTTTCTCCATCGACTTTTGCAGGCGTCAGCTTAAACAACGAATATCATTAATGGTTGTAGGAAAGTCTAATTATACTTATCGGTACATACATATATTGATGACATATTATTATAATATGTTGATAATATTCCTACGTGAAGCTCTACCACCAACAAGGGTCACATTCTATCAACTCTTGCGATGCCCTATAGGCTACGACACGCCATTAGGGTCACTAGTATAGGCTCATATAAGTAGCGGCGACATCTACTATCACTCAAGGACTATATTGGGAAGCACAGTTGGTTTTAATGTGAACACAGATGGCGTTGTACGTACACGTTATGTCAAATGACTGTGTAGTGCTAGTGTCGCGCTTGGCTCAAGTCTGATATTATATCTGTCAGTATTGTCAGTTCAGACAAATCAACACGAAACTGGAATCTTTTATGCCGAGCTAATTTGTCACAGCATTAAACAGTAAAAACAATACACATAATTTTGTATTGGTAATGTAAGAAGATATAATGACACTAACAATTATAATAATAACTACTAGATACTTACGATTTTTGTTCAATTGTGCTCCTATTTCCCGCCAAACATTTTCTCTAAAAATTACGTTTTTGTAAGTTGCATTCGAGTTATCGTATAGGCAGGGATATGCGCCCACTAAACTGATCAAGTCTTCCTCCTCTTGAGATGAAAAACTATCCATTTTGAATGATATTGTGCACAAAACAATAATATTCACTGATCGAGGCCGCGCGGCCTATGCGGCCATACTTGTTTTGACGCGTCAGCGTCACACAGTTCACAGCAGCGCGGCTGCGCCGTTCGCTTCGGAAAGGGAAATCGACGCGTGACGCACATCGCAAGCCGCAGGCCGCATAACTGGGAAGTAGAGTTACTCTGCATCTATTTTTTATGACACTGTCCTATTTGAATAGTATGTACAGTACACGACCGCTTCACATTTTTATAAGGTAAGTATTCATAAATGAAAAAAATATGTATTTTTGTTATTGTTTTAATATTAAATTATGCTAGGTATATCGTATCGTATATGAACATATTGTACTGGAATGTAAAGATAACATAATAAAATTGATAGATGTTTGTAATTTTCAACAGGTCGTCTCTAAGACGACTAGACCATAAATAATAAAACTTTAACTAAGGGATGCGTTTATTGCTTTCTTAGCTCCGTAAGACCAATTGATACGAGTGCTTCGTATCTTGACTATTGGTATTAAAAAACTATGTTAATGACGTATACCTGTTGGCACTTCTCCAGCGTATTTTTTTTGCATTTGAACAAATATTAACCGAGTAAATGACTAATACAAATTAAATGTTAAATTTCAAGCAATTAAAGCGATGTATTATATAATGGCAAGCAAGAGGATGTTGCAACTTTGTCTCCTGCTAAAAATAGTTCCACTAATCTAATATTGTACGAGTCTAACGGGCAACGTTTGACAAAACCAACTCAAATAAAACGTGTGCATACGTTATAAATTAGTTCATAGATGGTTACCCTACTTGGCTCCCCCTGTATCGGTGTCTTTGAATGTCTCGCTTATTTAGTAAATAAAAGAACGAGAGGGAACGAGTTGTCGAACCGTATTGTTGCTTTGGCATATCTATAGTATTTATTTAAATAAATTCGAAGTAGTTAAAATATATTATACTTTTACTTAACTAAAACTTACAACACGAGAAAAGTTTAAATTACTCCACTTGAACAGGGTACATCCTCTCTGAGACCATTCATTAATATTTGTTTGTGATTTTAATAGGACTTTGTGTTTGGTGGTGCACCGTCTCAAAAATGTCCAGAGGGCGACACAGACAATGTATTAAACCTTCCAAGCCAATTGCGATTTTAAAAAGAGTCGGTGTACATAATTATATAGGTACTAAATTCATATTCATACCGACTTTATCAATAATGTCTGGATGAAGCGGAGCGTCGACAGACCAACAGAATGTCTTCCGCAATAAGGACATTGTCCCTAGTGGGCTAGTGGCAGGATGTCCTAAATAGCGGTCTACCTGCGCTACGAGTGACGACGGCGCGAAGATGACTCGTTGCGTCCACATCCTGAGCTCACTGCAGCCACTTACCGCAGCTGCCGAGGAACGGTGCCTACAGGATGGTCTTCAATGAGGATGTCAACGGCTCGTGGTTGAGTTGTTTGGAGTTACTTGACAAAACCCGATGATCATTTGCACAATTGCTTTAACACTTGCAGGCAATCCGCTGTTGATTCAGTAAATATAAGTCCTCACTCGTTTCTGAAACATTGCTACTCATTTTCTTCAGGTATCGTATACAATCGAACAATACTAATAGTTTTCACAGAACCACCATAGTAGCTTCTACAATAATAAAAAGTAAAAAAAAAAGAAAATGGTTCTGTGTTTTTATTAAGAATAAAAGAAAAAAAATCTACACTAAAGTTATCAAGAAAAATCCAACATGCAGGTTTTACCATTAGTATGAATCAATTTATATAAAGTTTTATTTTATACTTATACATACTATTACCTATTCTGTGATTTCATGCGCATCGGCGTTTTCTACTTACTCTACGATGGTAGGTAAGTGATTCGAGAAACTGTTTGGACTCGTGTTCGTTCCTACTACATCATGCCATCGTTATATCATAGATTGATGGTCTATCCCCGACGACACCTTTCATTGCGATCCTCAACGGTTCATTTTTCAAGATCATCTCTGGCATAAGCTCTCTTCCGATGGTTTCTTGGAACAACTCTATTATTATTTTGATAAAAATAATAAATGTAAATTTGCATTGTGTAATAGTCAGAGATCAACCAATTAGGCGGATGCATAAAGTTCTTGCCCATCGGAGCCGTCGGGGGACAGCTCGCGGCGGTCGCGTGTTCAGTAATTTAGCTAATCAGTCGGGTGTTGAGTCATCTAATGCCTAACTAGGTCTGCAGTTCCAACTAATGGGAGACGAACATTCATGTGCAAATGATCCGTGATTAGGTTACATGGGGTCAATGGAAAACTGGTAACTAGCTTAGAAGTAAGTCAAATGTGGTCATTTTTGCCCCCAACGAAAACCAGGGGTTTTATAAGTTTAACATGTAGCTATTTGTCTGTTTGTGCCTTGGTGTATCTGAAGAGGATGATTTTTTGTTTTTATGTTGGAAACGTGATTTGTTCAAGACTGTTCTTATGATTCAATATATTGTTGAAGGCATTTATAATCTGGATTGTAAGCAATCTATTGGTCTAATCAATTTAAATTTAGTATCTAAATATAATGATGTTAAAATAACACAGTAACTTGGACTTATTTTTAGTTAATCATCATCATCACAACCCATAATTGTCCCACTGTTGGGCTCGGGTCTCCTCTTACAATGTGAAGGGTACAGGTCATAGTCCACCGTACTGACGAAGTACGGATTGGTGGACTTCACATACCTACGAGATCATTATGGACAACTCTCAGGTGTGCAAGTTTCCTCACGATTTCATCCTTCACCGAAGCAAGTGATGACTAACTTGTAATACGCACATAATTTTTTGATAAATAAAAGTGCTTGCACTTTCTCGAACTCTTGTGTGGGAAATCAATGTTCGAACCATTAGACTATCACGGCTATTGTATTTTTAGTTTTTGGGAGAGGATAATTCTATATTTATTTAAGCGTCCATTAACAAGAGATACATAGTAATTATTTATTATCAATTTATTTGAACTAAAATTCGTTTTCCAGCAATTACTGATGAACACAGCATGTTCATGTTTCGAAATGACTGTTTGGTGTAAGGAGTTCCAAGGAAAAGTGGACGGTGTAAACATCGTGGCGCGTCGCGGGCGCGCGGCTGTACGTGGAGCTGAAGTGTCACCTTCGTGTGACGCGCACGGTGAGCCGCTGAGCATTGTGTCGTGGGCGTCGGGTTACATTCTGCACTCCTACCGTTATTGTTTATCGTGTGAACGCAACTTAGCTTAAAATATTTGTAATGCAGTTTTTGCTTATGCTTTAAGACACGCTATGTAACTTAGTTAGTTCCATTCGGACATTTGGAAGACTCCTAAGTAAGACTCGTAAGTAGCGTCGTTTTGTTACTGGATTAATATTTATAGTAGCTCTTAGATTTTAATGAGTAATATTTTTTCTTTTTTTTCTGTCCATGTTTTTCCAAACGAAGGTGTTTTTAAACAATTTGGCGTACTTAAGTCGATTTTGCTATTTGGGTATTTAAGACTTTGTTGCACCGAAGGTGCGAT
>DWPA01005786.1:0-11504 GCA_018251375.1 Calpodes ethlius
ATTCACAAGCATGAAATAAAAAGAGATTATTTTAATATTACAAACAGACACGTGCAATTTTATTTATATGTATAAATACATGATACAAGATTTTTGTAAATAAATTCTATAAAATTGCAGGTAAAATCCGACATGCCAGGGTGCCAGTTTAAATATTTCTTGTCTGTCTGTGTGAATTTAATTCGTCACGTGATTACACTAAAGTAATTTAATGGACTAGTATCATATTTATAAATTATACGTCGACATCTACAATATTACCCCGAAAATGAATCTTTACCCGCGATATAGATTATAAAAAGTTTATCGTAAAAGTTATATTAAGTGGATAGTAAATAAAGTTTTGCATTTTAGGTTTTATGACTGTAAATCTTAATACGATAAGCATAAGGTCGAATGTCTAATGTAGGTATTAAGGGCATTTGTTTCTCGTGTCGGGAAATATAAATAAGTAGCAATTGTTTCCAGTGCGGGTAAATATAATATACTATTTTTATATATTAGAAATAGACCTCTTAAAGCGACTCTATACACGGAATTAGATGATGCCCGCAGCTTCGCACGCGTGTGTGAAAAGAACAGCAATAAAAAGGTTGTCGATTCCTTTCCATCAGTGGTTGCTAGGCAACACTTTGTTAGACGCTTACTTGAATTTCGGCAAAAAATACAGTATTGTGATGAAATGTAAAAAGTAGCCTGTAGTACAAGTCGTCCTCCAAACTATATCCAAACCAAAAACGATGCTATAGCGAAGTTCCGTTGAGATGAGAAAGAACGACAAACAAACACACTCGCATTTTTAATAATATATTTAAATTCAAGGGATGCCACACTGCACTCATTAAATGTTTTTATATAATACTAATACTATAGCATTTACTGGTGTGGCACCGCCTTTAAGCTCCACGCCACTCGCACGCACACATGTAAATTTCCACGTGTGCACGATACGTACGTGAGATGTGAAAATCATTAGTATGCGTATCAATTTATTTGGTCATCTGCAGTCTAGTAAATGGCCGTAAGGAGATGTTGTATTTTTTCTATATATTGTTTGATGTAACGGTCCGCTTTGGAGATTTATATTTTCAGTCGTTATGTGGTTTGTGGCTTTTCTTTTGTGTCATAAGGATAGGAAACGAGTTTGTGCCACAGTCCCCTGCCGTCATGGACAACTGTGTCAAACATTGAATAGGACTACAGAACTCAAACTACTCGAAGTTGGTCACAGATGCGTTGCTACCGGTGAGGACAGATGGCCGCCTTTTGTATAAGTGTAATCGGCAAAGTCATCCAACCCGATCACGATTCCTATAAGATAAATTTATTCTTACACGGCAGTGAAGATAAAAGATATTTAGACGTATATCTAATCTTTTCATCTACAATAAAAATTGTACGTTTTAGTTAAAATGTTTATAAAGGAATGGCAGCCAATATGTGGTTTTAAATTAATAATAATAACTATAATATCACTACATGTTGCCCGCAGCTTCATCCGCGTGTGAAAATAACACAGCAATAAAGGTTGTTGATTCCTTTCTATCATTGGTTGCTAGGAAACATTTTGTTGTTAAAATTTTTCTTTAATTTGGCTGAATTATACTGGATCTTCTCAAAAAAATTAGATATTTTTTTACAGTGAGAACGGTAGTTTTTTATGCTGCCAACTATCTTCACACCAAAAATCATACCATAAAGACGTTCCATTTTGCCGTGATAAAGGGACAAAGAAACAAACACACACTCCTTATAATATTCTATGTATCTATCAGTCTTTGAAGGTCCACAGAGGCCTCCCCTAATTTGCGCCACTCAGACCGGTTCTGAACCTTCTGAATCGAGCGAATACCCGCTGTCTTTTCAGGTCGTCAGTCCATCTAATTGCGGGGCGACCTACACTCCTTTTTCTGACACGTGGACGCCATTCAAGGATCTTTTATAATATTACTATAAATTTCCATTAGACAAGGTTCGACAAAAACATTACAGTTTAAAACTAATTGGTACATAATTAATTGTAGTAATTATCAGATAAATTGCATGAAAATCTTCACTGTCAGTTGGAAGATGCGAACTTGAATAGAAATTATTTTAATAAAGAAAATTTATTACAATTTCTTTAATTAAAGAAAATTTGACTGTTAAATGACCGCTAACTAGTGCCTGGTCGCAAACCAGTGTACTCATTCTACTCGACTCTATTAGTCCACTGAAATGTACTGCAAGCGATGTTATTTGAATTTGTTTGAGAATTGACATTGACGTCACGCTCATAGCGAATACAGATCTATAGAGGGGCGTTTATTTCGTGACCAAGCCATTAGAGTTCGAAATTAACTGCTTCAGCGTATATTTGCTTTCTTTCACAAAATGCTCATAACTTGACGGCCTCGTAGCCTACTTGGTAGTGACCCTGCCTGCGAAGCGAGAGGTCCTAGGTTCGATTCCCGGCCGGGGCAGATATTTATGCGACAGATAAATATTTGTTCTCGGGTCATGGGTGTTAGTGACTTGTTATTTGTGATGTCTATGCCACAGGGAATCATACTGCGGGGGTATGAGAGTGTTAGCATTTATTTAGCGTTTATTGAATAAATTTTACTATGAATGGTATTTCAATGTCTCTGCGAATGAGCCCATAGTCACATTACGTACTCCCTACGCCGAAACAATGCTTGTAGAAGTGTATGGCTGTAACTCCAAACTTACAATTTCTATATGCCTTAGGTTAATAGATATTAATGATTATTACAGTGAATAATGTTAGCTATGGCGTTGTTTTTATATTTCTAGCACTTAGTATTCCTTATAAACCTGGTGTTCCCACACCACGTCCATACCTAGACCTTTTGATGTAGTGGTATTTCAATATACCTTATTTAGTCTAGTTCATACTTTCAGACATACATACATTCATAGTACTCCAAACATGTTTTTTTATACTCCTACACTAAATGCTCTACACATTGAATAACTTTTGCTATAACGTCATTTTAGAATGCTGATTCTTAATTTTCAACGTCAGGTAAACCAGTCCTTTAATTATAGTGGAATTTTTTTGCAGACCTTATACCAGATAAAATTTTATACTTTATTATTTTGATGCAAGAATATGATTGCATTTGTTTTGATAGAACTACATTATTATTAAACCATTTGCTGTAAAATGTCTAAAAATATATACACATTATATAAACTTTCCTCATGTTTCGCTCCTTCCATTTGCATTAGTTAAAAACCGTACCAAAATCCGTTGCGTGGTTTAGGAGCTACTGACAAAGTAAAAACGACTCTATTCTATATTGCGTAAAGACATTTAAAGATAAAGATCAGAGAAGATAAGATTTTAGATATTTTAAGTTATTATTCCTAATATTCGATGTTGTGTATTGTTCAGCTCGGATCATATTTATTTCGAAGTGAAAGATATTCAATTGTGTTTAACGCTAAAGTATAACCTCTTACGTGCGTACATGAGAACACGGTTTTTTGTTACTCCATCATCTTGCCACTTGGATTTTCCACGCGTGTAATACAATTCTGTTTCCCCCAGTCATTTTTAATAAAATTGTTATCGCCGTAGTGATTGCGTCGTCCGACCGCTAAATAATAATATTAACTAATATTCGTAATTAAAGAAACAGGACTTTAACTTTATTCCGATAAAGAAAAGATGACTCGTCGTAATTATGATAATTATGTCATCAAACATTGAAGCGAAGTGAATAAACTGACAATTTTTTAGTCTACGGTTTTTTAACTCCAAAATATGTCTGCACGGTTCGTAATGGCGATATATTAATTTATTGTGCCGTGTCATTGTGCTATGTTTGTGTAGCTTGTTATTAAAAATCTCGAGTAGCCAACCGCGTCGTCCGACATTTTGTTCGCGAACTAACTCGTTCTCGTGTTTACTTAATAATTTAACTCTAAACAGTGTGGTAATTAGGTTTTATAAACTTGTTATTGACGTCGCGTACACGTCGTAAGTTTTGCCATTTAAATAATAACGTCCAAATGGTTCCATGGCTCCATGCAGCACGTAGACCGTATCCTATACATCGCATGCATCTTATTTATTTATTAGCGCGAGGAAGATATCGCAACGAACTCACACCTATACGTTTCCCCGCCGACGGGCGGCCATATTGCCCGCTGCGCCGCTCGCTCTGCCCGCCAGTTTCACGCGGGCATTCGGACGCGTGTACCGCGTCCAGGCCGCGGCGCAACTGAACACGCAGTGTATACGCACTTGGAAAACAACCCGACGCGGATTCTAATTTCAAAATTTTTTGAATTTTTTTTTATTTGCAATTCGTCGAGATGGTTCGAACCAAGGACGCTGACGGGATCAAGAGTAATATGATAGTGTCCGAAGTGCAAAAAAGACCTTGCTTATTCGACACTAACCATACGAATTATGGTGATAGGGCGGAGAAGATGCGATGCTGGGAGGAAGTATGCCAGAGCGTGGTGCCGGGTTGGTGCGGGTTCGGGCTGGCGGAGAAGTTAGCGGCCGGTACGTTGAGTTAGCTAGCTTGCCTATTTGCGGATGTCGGAACGCCGCAGCGGCTGCGTGCGGCCGTCGCCGCTCCACAACCGGTCGGATTGCAATTGTCGCGTTCGACTTGCGTGCTCTTTGTTCGAACGGCCGCGGTCCGCGGTCGCTGATGCTTTCGAAATGTACCCAGTTCGTAACGTTTGCGTTTCGACGGGACACGTGTTGTTTTTGCGTTTTATATTATATTTTTTTATGGCCGCCATTTTGTTGCGGAAAATCAGTTTTCGAAATTTAAAGTATTCACCGATTAGGAACTTTGCGATTTTGACGCACGGCGGCTGGGTGCGGCCTCGGCCGGACGTATTTATTCATCGTTAATTTGAATTTAGAATCATTTGAAACGGTATTAAATAGGAACAAAAAATGGTGAACATTTACACCGAGCGAGCGCAGCGTACGGACTACGGTCTACAGTAGATACCATTTATTAAGTATGCTGATTATGATTATTTGGAGTCGTCGAGTTCCGAACACTATTAATCTAGCGATAACAGCAAGTGTGGCATACATCATATTATTATGACAATATGGTGGCCAGTACCTACGTAAGGTACGTACGTTATCGCTATAGGGCGTTTACTTTCATACGAATTGTACGATACAAAGAGTACTATTTTTAAACGTTTGTTGGCGTTTTAAAAGTTGTCTATGGTATAAGTATTGCGTCACCTTGATGATATTTTAACAGCTTTGCTTAAATTATAATTGTCAATGGCGACAATTTTTAGCGTTTACATGTACTGGCGGTGTACCTGAGGGTACACGGTTCTCGTTTCATAAATAAACCAATTACGATGGAGTAGTTATTCGCATATAAATTATTGGTAATATCTTGTGTATTGCTCTATTCTGTTTCATGTTTCATCACATGACACATTATTAGTAATAAATTACGATATAACAACAAACATATTTCAAACAATCTGCCTTCAATATAATTTACTTGGTATAGCTGTTTAATAGATATATTATGTTTTCGTAACTACACATGGCTGCTAAGATTTTTATAAAACGTTTCCTTGGAATTTTGTTTGTTGTAAAAACTAAATTAGAATATTAATTATGATACAATAAGGAAAATAAATAATTACAGCAAATAAGCTTGTGGTTATGAGATCTTGAGGTCTCAGTCGTCTCATCATGATTCTGGTTGTGTAGATCGGTGCAGGGCCTCTGAGAGGGTAGAGTCTTAAAACTAAGGAACGAACGTAAAAATTTGAACTACCTTTTAAAAAAGTAGGTTTTAAATGTGATATGAATACTATTTTATATTTATACCTTGAGTAAATCTTCGTTGTTTTTTATTAATATCGAAAATCATCAATTATTAATAAAAAAGTAGATTTTATTATAATTTAATTTATACATTCATTAGATGCGTACGTTGGGGTATGTTAGGTACGTACACACTCCATTATTATTTCACGGGATTTCGGTTTAGGATTACGTAATTTCAAGTGCGTTTAAAATTCATAATACCCACCAACAATATTAACATCAAAATATATCATTGCATAATTTCGTAGTTGGAATTTGTTCTTGTTCTGATGAAATATGTTTGTTTCATATGGTGTACTGTGGCTTCGTTTATTTGCAAGTTAACTAAGTACACATAGGTGATTATTTTAATGGTTTTATTACTTTTTATATTTGATTGATGATTGATTGTTTTAATCAATAAGTAAATGTAAGATCATATATCAGTTTGCACAAATTAAAAATGTGAATCATAGAGTAACAAATTACTGAAACTCATATGTTTATATTCGTTTGCGAACTCGTCATTAATTCTTTTTGCAAACTTTTTTTTTTATATCTACAAATTATAGTCATTTCCATTAAAGACAGAAAATATTTCCAGTAACGAAATTTATTTCTTTTAAATAATCATAATATCATTTATATTCTCTATTGTTAATATTATGATGTGATTTATTTTATTGGGTATTTCACTTATTTTATCTGTAATTGAGTACCTACGTATTATTACATAAACTAGTTGACGAGAGAAGCGAGAATATGATTCAGCAAAGCCTTTCGTATCTGGCTAACAATAATACGATTGTCCATAAATAGAATATAATGTGTCCACATATAGAATATTGTTTTACTAATATACGATTATTTATCCTTTTGGGCTGACGTTAGTTTCAGCCCTGCAATGTTTAAAAAAAAAAGTGATGACGTTTTCGACGCATCGTCGCAGCGCCGACGTTATTCATAGCATTCCGAGATACGAGCTCCGCTCAGGCTCTGCGTGTGTTTTGTTCATAAACATATTTTATTCCAGCACAATTACACACTAAAAGGACGATATGAGTCATTAGCAAGAACTCAAAAGTTGTACATGAGCCGAAATACTCGGCGGGAAATTATTCCAACACGGTAAACATTTTCATATTAGCTCTATAAAATAATCCGTTCGTAACAAAAAAACTTACCGGGCGTTATATGACGACGCGTCAACTTGAAGCGAACATACCGCCTTTATCAAGCCACTCTAGCCACCGACACCACTATTCCGAGCTCGATATATTACTTTCCGAGCACCGGCCTCCGGTTTCAACTTCAGTAATCATCGAGCAATGTATGAGAGCATAATGGAAGCGTACAAGTTGAATTATCGCAAAAGAATGCAGTGGTCCTTACCACGGTGCGGCGTTCGTGACTCAATCGACGCAAGGGGCCGGCCCGCACCCGTCCGTTCGCCTACACTGACTTGTAATGATGTATTTATACATTACCAGCTTAGTTGTATAACCATTGAACGCGTTTTCCAACAAAGCGGTAATGTAACGTATTATTGGAGACGTTTGAAAAGGTCGTCTGTGCCATCCGTATATCTTATCGACTCTTGGCCGCCTAGTTTCATATACTAATACAAATCTCGCGTTGAAAATGATATATTATTGTGTTACTTTATTGTTTTATAGCCTGCGTTTTAAAGTACTATTTGTTTTATGGCAGCGTTTAGGAGGTTTATTTATTGGATTTGATTATTTTTCTTTTCCTGTTATGTCTACAATTTTTCTTAGTTAATTATCAGCACTTTATATGTGGAATGCCAGTCATCGAGTGTGGTGTGTAATCCCACGCTACTAGCATAACAGGAAACAAAATTGGTATCGGAACATCCTACAGATCTAAAGATTTTTTCAATCTTTATCATAGTACCAATGTGACGTAATTTTTTTTTGAATAAATCATTGTGAAACATTGAGGCACTCATTGCTAAGGCTTATTTATTCAAAATACTTAGAGAAAATTATTTTATTGATATTGTCACAACAGTGGGTAGGGATAGGACAGAATTAAGGCCGGTTTTAACAGATGTTGTTTTATTTACTTGTTCGGGTGTACGCACTAGTAATGCACCCAGCTCGGTATATAAATTACTAAATTAAATTACTTTCCTCGCAAACGATATACTGGACTCCAATTTTATTTGCTGATATAAATAACATAGACCCCCATTTTTGGAACGCTCTACTTCTTACTTCATCAAGTTGGTTGAGGGAGACGAAAGCGTTCAAGGAACGCCTAAATAAGTCCCATAAAATCCTACTAGATTCAAGTTATGACAAAAACGATATTTAGTCACTCTTTTATGTAATACTAGCAGCCAAAAAACCGATAGCTTATAATAACTTACGATTCTACTGGTGGCAGGGATTTTAAAGTCAGGTAAGTAGTCTCGCATATTAACTGAGAAACATACAAAATCTCTTACGGTATATTTTTATAATATTAGTATAGATTAGTGGACCTGAAAGTGGTTGGTATGCGGTACTCCAATATTTCTACTAGTTTGATCCCTTATTATTCCATATAGACGCTTCAGACCATTATTTTTTGTTGAATTTAAATAATAGCTCAGACTTTTGGATCCCAAAGAGAAATTGACATTTTTTTTTTTTTATTGCAAGGAAATGTTTTTTTTTTAAACCGTACAAAAGAGCCCTCAGTCTACCTGATGGTAAGTGGTCATCAGTAATGCCAAAGACATCACCGTTGCATTTCCAATCGAAAAGAATGAAGAAGGAGGAGGGGTAGTAAGTTAACAACATTTTATTACTCTAGAATTGCGCATCATGGCGCGCAGAATAGTCATATATTTAAACAGAATCCTTATATTCATATCCTATTAAGTTTTACTTGGAGATTTCAGGAACGTTTGTTTTTTTTTTTTAAATAATAATGAGCAACAAACAAAAATCTGTACCAAGGTTGTCTGGCAGAGATGGCTGTTTAGCGATAATACGGCTTTTGTGAAAATCTTACTGAATGTCTTTAAGTGGAATCATTGTGTGTACACAATGAAGAATATGACGTGTATATTATATTACATTGTAATATAGTATTTGGTAATATGATTTCCAAAACGTATAACTACACGTTAAACACGCACTGGGTAGAATCGTGTAAGAACACGCTCTGCGGTTTGTATTTTAACTGTTGCGTAATCATAAACCATTATCGCCATTTTAGTTCGTTAGTGTAATGTAGTGTATGTGTTATATGTAATAATGAAATTATTGTATTCAAATGTATTTTGTTAGGCATTTAATTTATATTTATGCTGTTAAAATGATTATTGTGAGGACTTGCAGTAAATTTTCGGTGGCATTGGTCGTAGGATTCTGACCCCCTGTCCACAGACAAGGGTTTCAGTAACGGGTGACAGAAGAAGGTCTCCTTGCACAAGGGTAGGACGTCGTGTAATTATAAATATTAATATTACTGTCATTAATATTATTACTGGTATTATCTTTGCGTGTAGCCTTTCCGAAACGTTTATCAGATACCGTATTTGCACATGCTCGTGATTCCCCTCGCCACCCGTCGTTTGTTCGGCGAGATATTCGCGTAGTTGTAGGCACGAGTGACTGTTTAAGTATTCTTTTACTTCGAATTGACGCAATGGACGACGCTGTCATTCTTTCGGATTTAGTCGTTGTATTTTAAAATTTTTAATTATTCTTTTTTTTAATTTTTGTACCCTGTTAGATGGTCCGTGTAAACACTAGTCCGCATCGCTACTCTATTCCCTTTGACTCGTTTGAAATCGTGTAAATAAAATGCTCCCGACGTGAGCGACACCAGCGTTGAGACGTAACACGAGGCGAATGACGAACGCACCCGTTACATATTCGCGCTCGAGTCAGTCGCGTGAATGTAAAAATCCTCTTTAAGACTTCTATATATGTTTTATTAAAAAATATTTTAATATAATTTCTACTTTTATTCGGATAGCGAAAGAAACACTCAGCACATCTTTTAAATTATTTCTCAATTGTAACAAAATAATGTAACCGACGCGGGACTGGATGCGGTACAGTTATTTCCAGGCGTCCTTGTCATTTATATATTCGTCATACTGTACCTTTTACCTACAAGTTGGGCTGTTACATGTTGCTTGAACGTTTCAATGGGTAATTCACTTGTTGACCTGGGTAATTTATCATAAAAATGTACACTGACTCCCACAAAAGACCTCTACCTGACGTAGACTATATGAGAACACTACTAGATTTCTTGTTAGACAAACGTGTTCTTCATTATTATTGAAGGAGTTACTCTGTAGTTTATAAATAACTGGCTATTAATAAAATATCTATTACTTTTAATTTTTACGTAGAAATTCGTATATTTGATTTATAAATTACTCAAATTATCCTGTCTTTCAACTTAAATGTTGAATGTTTTATCCTACATCAAGGAACCATAGTGTAGGACATAATGAAATAGGCACAAAAAAAACAAATGTATAAGTTTTTACATATGCAAAATGTATACGATAAATTATTAGCTTTAAACCAATGTGATACACGAGACGGGGCGCTGTTTGCGCTGTTCTCGGGCGGGTTACAACTAGGTATTCGTTTTTGATAGTGTCTGACGGTTTCCCGGAACTAATTGCATAGGGTAGTCATTTCTAACTATGTTTGTGTACTTTGTATTTACTAAATTTGATGAAAAATAATTTAGTGAATGTACCAAAATTAATAATTATTATTTTATTGTTTGATAAAGGAATACGTTCCTTGTAACCTCACTTCACCCTATTACTTTTGAAATTATTTAAAGGATTACTTTGATGATTTCGTTTATTACTGATATCGTTAAGTTTAGTTATCAGTGACGTCATAACGTAGTTAGTTACCAAGTAGCGGTATTGCCAGAAATGCTGTGTCCTGGGTTCGATTTTCAATAAGAGCACATATTTATGCGACAGACATTTATTCTCAGTGGAGGTAGTAATTGTATATTAGGGTTTATGTCACATAAATGCCAGTGCGGAGATGGAAATTTGTAGAGGTTTAAGCGTTGGTGATGTCTTTGGAATTACTTATTAATAATTCATTCATGAAGAGGATTGTCTGCTACAAAAAACTATATCTTTTCATTAGTATCCACATTATAACATTCCCTATGAACTCATACACTATACCACCTACCACGGAACCCTCACAAAAAAACCAAAAACGTGTTCACCATCCAACAGTAAACCTCTAACATAGACAGTGAAAACTAAGAACAGAAAAGCTAAACCCACAATACGCATTGTTATAATGCATTATTAATTATGAAAATCATTAAATTTTCACATAAATCAATTTGTTTCAAGGTCGCATTATCAGTCAATGCGGCGTCCTTGTCCCTCCATTATTGGAAGTACTCTACTGTCACTATAAATAGGCAATCGTCAATAGCTGTAGGCAATTTGTAACGAAAAACAAACCGTTTAGTAAATAATCCCTATGTTAGCTCAATACCTTATCACTACTTAATTAACTATTAAGTAGTTTGGTACACGATACGGCAACTCGTTTGAACTGAACTTTGCTATGCAATTGGGTTTAGGCGCAATGAATCGTAAGTACCTATTTTATGTACCTTATCGCTAGGTTCGTACAGCGACTACGCGGTGCGATGTTCT
>DWPA01005787.1:0-11504 GCA_018251375.1 Calpodes ethlius
ATATCGATAGGCGGCATCACTGTCATTCCTATAAATTATACATATTGCCATGACAGTTCGTATTGGCATAGCAACTCGCGCAGGGTACAGCTAGTATCTTATAAAAACCGCATTTATCGTCGTAATACACAATTAATATTAGCATGTCGATTTCGCGAACCTGTTACTTTATCACTTACCGAAAGCTTCTCTTAATGACTAAAGAAGTATTCATTTCAATAAATAAATCCCCTACTGTGGTTCACACTAGCTATCAGCTCTCACACATATTAAAACCAACGTACAATCTGTCGACAGCTGGCGGCGGCGCGCGCGCCACGCCCCGGCCGCGAGCGCGCGTGCGGCCGCGTTTGCGTTTCCTCTGAGACCTCTGAAACAAATAACTATATTATAATTACATACCCAAATACAGTACTAATAGCCTAGTGGTTCGAACGTGGGTTCGAATCCTTCACCTCTAATTTACAGAAAGTTATGTACATTACAAGTTAATTATCACTTGCTTCGGTGATCAAACATCGTGAGGAAACCTGCACCTGAGAGTTCTCCATAATGTTCTCAAAAGAAGTCTTGCCACTTGGCCAGCGTGGTGGACTAAGACTTGTACTTTCACATTGTGAGAGGAGACTCGAGCCCAGCAGTGGGATAGATATGAGTTGTGGGGATACAGTGTCAAAATGAATCAAGTATTTTTCAGGGCAAGTAAATCCGTTGGTTTTATCACTATCATTAGGTAGGAGTTGTTTTGATCCTGCTGTTATCTTTAGATAGCAATTGTTAAGAAATATCGATTGAACAGCAAAAAAACATTAACTGAATTTAACAAAAAGTGTTTTATTTTATTTTAGTGGTCTAATTTATTCCTAACTACCAATAAAAGTCCCGTCGAAATCGGTCCAGCCATTTCAGAGATTAGCTATAACAAACAGATATTTTGTAATATATTTATAATGTTATTTTGGTGCATGTACCATATGTATATTCATATTTATGTAGTAAAAAGTGCTTATTTCAATATGACAAACAGACGCTCCAATTTTATTTATATGTACAGATAACAGCAAACTAAACTATATACATAATTATGTCAATACTGTTATAATAACTTAAATAATTTTCTAATCAAATGTTTATTCCAATTAAACTGAGAACTATATAAAAACAGTGTGTGCTCCAGTGAGTTCAATAACCTTTCGGCAATCATCATATGGACAGCAAGGTGAGTTATACTCCAAGCTACCTCAACGGAGAACCATGACCGATAACAGACCATGATTTAGAACCCACACTCATAATATTTTTAATTTTATGCTCATAAAACTACTGTTCGGAATTTTATATCTTTATTGTCAATTAATCCATGTGATTAAGACTCAAGATTAATATATTATGAATATGAATATACGATAATAAAAATTATTTATTGTAAAATTTATTGTAAGGTTGTAAAATTTTATGGCCGTAATACATATTCTTGTGTATATTAATAGGTGAAGGTAAAGTAGGAGTTTGATATTTGATATTTACACAGAAAAGAGCAGATATTAAATTTATGAATGTTACAATACCTTTATCATACAAAATGGAATATTAAACAATGTCAATGTAACGTTACCCTTTAATATTGAAATATAGTTGAAATTCAAGTATAGAAGTTTTTAATTATCATAATACTAAGACATACCAAAAAATAATTTTATGGTGTAGAAAACTAAAAACTTATATTGCAGATCATTTGCTAAGTTTGCTGAAAGAGTGTTGAGGAATTCCCTTATCTGGAGCCATTCCTAAGTAAACTATCAGGTCATACTTGTCATAGAGATGTTGTCATCGGAACTAAAGCATATCAAATACCAACTTCATTCAAGAGGAAGTAGTTGTAATTTCGTTTGCAAGATTCAACCCAAACAAACAAACTAACAAATAAGTTAAATAAAAGCTTAAAGCCTTATGATTTATAGATAAGGTGAGCTTTAGAAAGAAATTAACTCAAATACAAGGAGATGTTTTAGAAACTGGGATGGTAAGGTCCAATTACAGTGTATGGGATAAAACTGATATATTATCAGATGTTTTGACCAACTGGCAACATTCAGGTAGTAATTATACCTGTGTTATAGTTATAAGGAAAACATTCCTTTTAATCACAAGCTATTAAAAACTTCACTATGCTAAATTAAATTTAGATTCATTCAGGAAACATTCATCAAAAATATACATTAATATGTAAAGCAAATATTTGTATTGTTTTATGAGAATAATGTATGCATGTATGATTGAAATTTGATATGGATAAAGTTTATATTCAGATGAAATTGAGAAAGTTAATCTACTATATAAAATTGAATGTTTGTTTGTATGTTCTTTATAGAATCGTAAACTATGCATTTTATCATGTAATGATCTTTAGCAAAGTTGTTGTGTATGAGCCCACAAAGGTTTCTAAGTTGGCACAAACAATTTTTAATAGGTGGCGCCAATGTAATTCCAATTAAATATACTTAGTAAGAACATAGAAAATTTGTGTCAATGTAAAATTACTCTGATAATTTAATTACAATTGAATTAGACTTCAAATAAGTCTTAAGCAAATATTATTACTTATTCCAAGTTAGTGTTTCAATCAATGATCTTGTGTGTTAAACTAAATTTACTCGTATCGAATAATACATGCAGTTCTCAATTTATATCTAGTGAAAAACGTAAAAAATATTTCGTAATCTTTACGGAGAGTAAATTCTAGTTTAGATATTGAGGTGACCAGATTCAAATTAAAGATGCAGATAAAATAAATTTGCATGACAATCTTAAAAAAATCACAGTTTAAAAATAGAGTTAAAGTTTTTTAACTTGTTGTAACGTAAGACACACATTCACTGTACCGGAATATCATTATAAACTGGTTTCATAATGAATCGACTATGCAATGACCTAACACTGGCCGATTATTTAATGAACACAGTAAAAGAAATCGCTGTTGAAATTAAATCTTTACCTTGCGATCCAAGTACTACTATTTTTGCTTCTATTACTTTCATTGTTCACAACACACAATTACACAGCACAAATCGTATAATTTACATTGTTTAACCGTTAAAATAAATATCGTTTGGAATAATATTTATTGTGTTTACTGATTTCTTCAGTTCTGTGTTCTATAGCAAGCAAACTGTTCAATTTTGTTTTGATCGTTTCTTTTGACGTCCTTTCTCACTGACATCGAAAGTATTTTGGTAAATTGACAGCCTATTTGTTGTATTAGCCGTCCATTTTGAAACGTATAGCAACCTGAATATATTGGGTTTAATGGGAATACATATTTAAAAAAGTCATGTTATACTAATGCGATTAAAGCGACATCTATTATTAGTTTACTATATTATTTTGTCAAAATGTTCAATGAACGTTTAGCTCGTAGTGACATCTATGTTAGAAATATTAAATAAATACGAAAACGTAACGCTTTGTTTATAAAATATAATAATAGATGACAGTAATTTATATAACTAAATTAATTTTACAAACTGTTACTACACAATTATGTATTTTATTTTATGTATTATTTATAAATTGTAGATGATTTGTATTTTACATCCTTGTTTTCCTTTTTGTAAATAATTTGCGTTATACTACAACTACATAGTGACAGATAAATAAGGAAAGAAAATAAATACGTTTTGCTTTAGTACACATTTTTTTTAAAACATCTAAATTTATAGTTAATAGTATCAGACGTTACTTTGCGGAAATCCATTGTTTTTAAGCTATTATTTGTCTACTGGTACCTACGATGATTAGTCGCTAAGCCTAACCATCGTAGAGTCAACTTACCCTGATGATGCTCCGGTTCGGGGCGAAACATGTGTTGGTGGTGGTATGTTGGTGTATACTTTAATTTATTGTAGTGCATGTTTTCCTTTGTGGGAGGGAGGGAGGTTTCACACTTGTCTTAAAATATATACCGTCATCAATTTTAATCGCGGATTGTGGCAAAGTAGACTAATAATAGCTTAATTTAAATTTATATTTTCCTTATTCGAAGAGGTTTTTGAACCAAATTGATCTACTTTTCTAATGAGAGCATATAAATATAATAAAGTTTAGAGGGTCATTTTCACGACGTTAGCGTTTATAGCTGATCTTAAACCAATCACCATAACCAAGTATGGCCATAAAATGAAGATATTCTCATAAAAAAGCCATTAAAAATCATTGTTCCGTTTATAAGTGCAATAAAATCAGCAAATCTTCGTATAATATGCGCTGATCTATCCCTTATAACCGATTTTATTCGAAGTGTCTATTAATGGAGTATATACGTGCTTCGACGAATACATGACTTCGGTCTGGTATGATATTGACTGATTTTTAATAGTAATTGAAGAACTAGTTAACAAATCAATGGTAAATTATCACTGTAGGAATTCATTTTCAATTTAAACAACTCCGGATTCTACCGCCATGTTTTTTATTCTAATTGTCAAACTTTGAACAGATTATAAATAGGAATGCGTTCGGAAACACTGACATGCTTGCGTTCGGTAATAAGAATTTTAGTTATCATTTCCATGGACATAGAATTCAAATCACTACCGTTATTTTGCTAAACAAAACAGAAACGCTTTCAAGTCTCTAACCACAATAGGAATTGTTAAGGACAGGTTTTAAGTAAAATGTTGTTAAGCTACCAAAGAAACCAAGGCAAGCTTCAAAGAAAGATGATACTATAAATATAAATATTGGTATTTATATTATAAACTTCACACGAGATCTTATTATTAATCTGTGGGATTGAATTTTGGCAATTTTACAATACTCAGCTATGCGGTTGGGGTCGGTATTTTAATCTGCTCATCGGCGTAACCAGAGTTCCGTTAAATAACTTCTAACATTCATGTTGGTCTGATTCACCAATAATCCAAGGAGCATGGAGAAGAAAGGTTTTGGCTTCAACATATACGAGAATTCTTTGTCATGAAATATTTATTATTAATTTTTTCTCTTGATAGTTCCGTTTATAAATATTGTTGTACGTCGAGTCCGCTAGATCCAAGATAAATGGCTATTGGAAAAGAAAAGACAAATTTAGACTTCAGTTAAAGATGAAATAAATATACAATATACGAATTACAATAATAATGTTTGTTACTAATAACAGAGTTATAACAATAAAACCATACCAATTAAAATCCTTTAAAAAACTTTTGATATTTCAACCTAATTAAAAAAGGAAAGCCGACGATAAAATTAAAAAAACAATATTGACAAAGGATAATAGAAAAAGAATAGCTATTTACAAATCACGGACACTAAAGTGATAGGTACTTGAGATTAAAATCAATACGAAAAAGGCGGGTAAAGCAATCTAAACGGCCGATTTGGCGGGAATCCGGGCGCCATTACAATATTTGAGAGATCCGATTTACAGATTTTTATTTACGTTCGATAAAACCTTATTTATATTAACATAAGAGCGATTTTAGGTTATTGTAAGCTTTAATATAAAATTGTTAATGTTAAAGCCACCACCACAAGTCAAGTTGCAAATCGGAAAACATTATACAGATTAAATCTGGAAGTATTGATATAGAGATGAGTATATTTAACTTTTTTATTTGAACGATAAATTAATTTATTTTACAAATTTACGGAGACAGAATGAATTCTTTGGAGATTTCGATGGATGAGATTTATATGTACTGCAGTCAAGCGACGGCCATTTTTGTTTTTTTGCGAATGTTATAATTAATATAACAAGAGAAGTTTTCGCTTCATAAACTTATAGATAATTATTACATATAAAATAAGTTGTTGTTTTTATGTATGGTATGTATTAGCTATCTCCATAGACTTATAATACTTAAATGATTAGTTTTTTAATACCATAGACCCAAAATGTAGCATAAAAAATATGTACATATTTTGTAATATCGTACAGAAATGTGGATTTTATTTTGACAATGAAAAGTGATACCTTCCTAGTAATTAAAGAGAATTGGGAATATTTGCTCATTTATTAAATTTAAACAATATATTTAGTATTCTAAAGCGGTCATTACATTATTTATTTTGCAGACCTTTGTTGGCAGAGCACGGAAATTACATATCGTGAATAAATTATACATCTAGCTAACATCGACATTACATTAGATGTTATAGATAAATGTGCTATCTGTAACTGTAAAAAAATATATTTTGGTAGTTTATTGCCACTTCCTGCAACCACTTCTTTCATTGCCACTTCAAAAAGTGTTTGTAATAAAACCAAATTCCAATAAAACTCATTTCAAGACCCAAATTGAACACTATGCGTTGTACTTCAGTTAGAGGTCAGCAGATTGGACAATTGGGTAATATCATCTCTTAAAACATACCGCCAAGCTCCACCCCCGAAGATATCTTGTACCGAACATACATACACAGACATATAGACAGCCAGCAACTCGTTTACATAAAAAACCTATTCACGTAACATATGCGCAGTTAGAGCCGAACCGAATTGCCTTGTAGCGCAGTAAATTAGCCGTGCTGGTCCAGTGTAGCCTACAATGTGTTTAGTTTTAAAATTTATAGGAAATAGTGTGATTAAAAGACACTAGAGGGCGTTTTTTAGTGGTGAAAATAAATAAATAAACGCTAACACACTCATATCCCCGCAGTAGGATTCCCTGTGTGACATGGACAACTAACACGTCACTGACACCCATGACCAGAGAACAAATATTTATCTGTCACATAAATGCCAGCCAGGAATCGAACCCAGGACCCTTCGCAGGCAGGGTCACTACCAACTAGGCTACGGGGCTGTCACGAGTAATAACCAAGAACAACAACCGGTTTTTTCTATCTGCTGTCTTAACGGTCCCCTTCATACCCGTGCGTGACCTCAGGAGAACTAGTGTCTCCTGGTGATGTCTCCCTATGACGTCAATGAAATGGTTTCTTCCAAATGATAATCTCAAACTATGAAAACTTACCATCAAGTTTGACTATGCGTTAATGGTTACCTATGTGGTAACATGACCATCAGGTGATAGCGTATTTGCTGAATTTAAAAACTTTTTGGAAGGTCTCAATTAGCTATAAATTATATAATACTTCTTCTTTCTTCTTCTTCTTATATATATCAAATGAATGTTTGTCTGTATGTCCTTTATAGGATCGTAAACGATATATTTAATCATGTGATGATCTTAGGAAAGTTATTGTGTACGAGCCCACGAAGTCTTCTAGGTTGGTACGACCAATTTTCGACAGGTGGCGCCACTGTCATTCCAATTAATTTCATGTATTTCTGTGACAGCTCGTGTTGGCATAGCAACGCCCGCAGGGTTTAGCTAGTTACTAATATTATAAATGCGAAAGTGTTGTTTGTTTGTATGTATGTTTGTTCTTCTTTTACGACATAATGGAGCGTCGCTGTGGTGTGATTTTTGTTTTGAAGATACATAATTGGGGCGACGGGTACTATAGGCTACTTTTTAAGCGCAAAAACTGTGGAACTTATTTTTGTGGAAAGATCCATTACTATGTATTCAGCAAAATGAAAGAAAATGTTTAATTTTTGTTGATAACAAAGCGTTGCCTAGCAACCAATGATAGAAAGGATTGACAATCTTTAATTGCTGTTGTTTTCTGACACGCGTGCGAAGCCGCGGGAAAAATCTAGTAAATTATAATTCTGATCCCATTGTATGTCGAGTTACTAACATAACTAACACTAAAGTTATAAACAAATAAATAACTTAACGCTAGGTTCCCACGATAACTATGTCATGCGTTTTTTTGACAGTCGAATTCGATTGCAGTGACAACAGAAAGTGTATGAAAAGGCAATAATTGTTTAAACGCGTCCGAATACGCTTCATCCATTGTAATTGGAACATTAACATTAACTCATAGGCTTTGATTCAATCGCTTAATTGTTGCGATAAGAAGTTCAAAATAAGTCGTAAGAATCGTTATTATAATAAAATGTGCATTAACCTTAATTGGTTAAGTTTTTACGACTACTAATAAACTAACTAGTGTTTATTTCTTCTAACAGTGGAAACTCAATAATGTTTTCGGATTTTGTCATATACTATACGTAATAAATGATTCAAACAATCATATTTCATTCCCTATCATTACATAAAGTCATTTGTCCACTTAGATTCCAGCACAAATCGGTCAGAAATGTTTATGATACATTAAGCAAATTACGAAGTCGAATGTAATCCCAGCAAATATGTCGGAGGTAGCAACAAAGAAATGGGACTAATTTAGATAAAAGCCTGAGAAAATCGAGCAAAGTGGTCGTAACAATAAAGAGGGCGATAAATTAGCCACAACGCCATCTATCGAATGGCCGTTCATGTTGTATTCATGAGATTTGCTAATAGGTGGCGTTAGTAGTGATTTAATCCCGGATTACTACGGTTTTTCCTTTCTGTTGGCTTGGCAGTTTGTGAAAATTGCAAGTCGTTTTGCGATGTAAGAAATCGTATAATGTGTACACAGAGTAGCTGCTTGTTTTTTATGGATGGATACGTGACATTTTTTTAAATGACTATAGACAAGATGGTTTAGTTTATCGGCATTGAAACGTTAGGAATCATTTGAATCACTTTCATTAAAGATAATTATTATTATTTGAGACCCGTTCTGCGATCCAAATTCGACTGTAATTGTAAAGGACGGCGATGATCAAATCAATGAAATATGTGTAAAAATAATGTTTAGTAAATTTGCTTATCGTTCTTTTATTACCTTTGACAGAAGTGTGTATCAAAAGACGAATGAAAATATGACAATTAATATAAAAAGTAAAAATATAAAAATAGAAAAGAGTTTGGTTTGTCACAGCAATACTATTTGACACAACTTCACAGGGATGAATTAATAAACATTAAGTATAATATAACATGTGTAAGAATTTTTTCGGAATCTCGAAGCGTACAAACATTAAAATTCTATTTCAACCCTGTTTAAAATTCATTCTACCACAGCCTAAGCAGCAGTCCTTTTTATACCAGAGCTTATACTATTAATACCTAATCATTTTAAAGCATATTATTACGTATTTGTTAGATATTATGTAAACGTTATTAACAAACTTATATTCTTTAAATATTGTCTCTATGACCCTTGAGTTATGACTCGACTGACGTATACAACTTTAGCAGTAAAACATTGCAATACAATCACGTTGGCTGTTTATAAATGTTACGTTTGTACGGAAAAAGTAATCTCGCAATCTATTCGCTGCGCTGATTTTTAATTTTACTTTCCTATGTAATACTGTATTAAAATAATGTATTAAAATATTTGCTATAGAACTAAGTTTTTATTTTACTTAATTCACTGACCTCTGCCAATATAAACAGTTTGCTTCATTGCACAGATTAAATAGAACTTTTTATTATGTGTCAAAAAATTGGCGCGAAAACGGATAACTTAGATAATAATATATGCAAAAATAAAACAGGTTCTAAGTACCGAGAGTATATACGTAACAAAGTTAACGGTACGAAACGTACAGTTTCACTACTCTCATTTATGAATTATACGAACGTACGTTTCTAATTAGGATAACTAACTTCTCTGTATTTTACTTGGCAACACATATCTGGTACTAAAAGCTGTTTTACTTTTAAACGTACGTATTGTTGAAATATTTGAAGTTTCATTACGTGATTTATTTTTATAACTTTTTAAACTTGTTCTTGAATTAATAATGTTAGAAGATCAGTTTGAGGTGTAATTATCATTATATTGAGTCAAAATCTTCGTTTCATGTATTATTGAAGTATTTGATGTTTCATTAGGTGGTATTTGTTATTTTTATAACTTTATAAACTCGTTCTTGAATTAATAATATTACAAGGTGAGTTTTAGGTGTAGATATCAATTGTAAGTACGGCCTTTTTAATAAAGGACAAAGGGATGGAAGGTTTTAAGCTTCATAGCACCTACTTTTGTCTAGTTGTTTAGTTAACCTGATATTAGTTACCTAATATTAATGTTTATGTTTATTAGGATCACATGTTAAACATTGTTTTAAGTTTAGTATTTAATGATAGTCTAACGTGTAATTTTGTGGATAAGTCTTAATAAATAAATAAATAAATTCATTTTGGAGCTATTTTTCTAAACAGGATGTCGTCGTTAAAGTGACAATACCTACTAACTGTAATAGTTGGTTGAATCAGTAGATAGGGGATATTGTCAAAAATATACGTAAATATTTACTTGCGTATTTAAGCGCTTTTTCCACAGAGTTTTAATTGCTATCTAACTAAGAACTGGTTCGTGCAAAATTGTATTTTAAGTCTGTTGGATCGAAAAAGTCAATTTCTTAAAAATGTAGGTTAGGTTAGGTTAGGGGGTATTGCCACTTCAATAACCATATGGGTACTGGCTGCTAGGCTACAAGCAGGCTACGAGGCTGAAGAGCATAAGGTTGGTGACGTAGATATCCGTTTAATATCCGAAACAATACACTTATCAGTATTTCGTTAAACACAATGGAAACTGGAACGGTATGTCGGTAGCTGGCAGTGTCTCGGCGCGCCCGCGATTGGGTTGCTTCGCAAATTGCGTAAATTGTTGGTTGAGCGACACAATGCGGCGTTGTCGTGTGGAGACTTGTGTGGATAAGCCTTCAGATAAATTGATAATAACAGGAGAAACTTTAAATCTGTATATATAAAAGAAAGTCGTGTTAGTTACACTATTTATAACTCACTAACGGTTGAATGGATTTGGTTGAAAAATGGTGGAAAGGAGACGAAATTTTTTGTCAAAAATTAAGGTCTAAAAGGTTGCAATAAGCTGTTTTGGTGGCAGTGTAGGAGAAGGTCCAATTTAGATTTTTCTTTTATCTAGGAGGAGATGACTAACGGGAAGATATGGTATGTTTTACAGTGGGTACGAAGGTGAAGCCTTCTTAATCCAGTGTACGGTGCAGAGACGTTTGGCAGCTTCTCTTTCTTGATCTTACTTGGTAAGCCCATGTATCTGTCACAAAGATATTGGCTACAGCCAGGATTTTTCAGATTCACGCCGATTTTCAGGGTTACTACCTATTCCTATCAAAGTAATAAATTGAGTAAGAGAAAAATATAAGATCATGAAATCGTGGTCGCTTATATAACATTTCTTGTTAAGTATCTCCAAAACGTTTCGTACATTTACATCGTCTATGTATCATGTTTCCTCATTGTCCCACTGCTGGGCTCGGGTCTTCTCTCAGGAGGTGAGGGGTATATGCGACTGGCCAAATGCGGATTGACAGGCTTCACATACCATCGAGATCATTATTGAGAACTCTCAGGGATGCAGTTTGCCTCACGATGTTTTCCTTCAGCAAAGTAAGTGATAATTAACTAGTAATACGCACATAACTTTTTGTAAATTAGAGTTGCGTGCAGGATTCGAACTAACGCCCCCACGTTCGGGGAGCCAAAGTTAGAACAGTAGGCTATCGTCGCTCGCCAGTTACATAAAAAGGTGTTTAAGAA
>DWPA01005788.1:0-11504 GCA_018251375.1 Calpodes ethlius
ATAATCGTCTTTACATAGTTTGTGAAAAAAATCAGCTCAGTTAGTTAACGCTGCCTGCGAAGCGAGGGGTTCGATTCCCGGGGCAGATATTTATGTGACAGAAAAATATATGTTTTCGGGTCATGGGTGTTAGTGACGTGTTATTTGTATTGTCCATGCCGCCCGCGACACAGGGAATTTTATTGCGGGGGTATGAGTGTGCTAGCGTTTATTTATTTATTAGTGTACTAGTGTGTAGTGTGTAGCTTATTCAAATGTATGGAAAATATATATGTATGTATGTATTATGTAATTGTGTATTTATATCCACAGTAACGATTCTAAGTAACAGTATTTTGTAAACACTCCGTCGCACCTAAAACAATTTCCATTATCACCTGAATGGTCTAGTAGAAAATACTAGAGATTTAATCCGTTCATTGTAACTCATTGTAAGAATTTTAAATAAAGAATTAACAAAAACTATTTGAATACTTTTCAGTCGAACCTTCTTGTCACTCCTAATGTCCTAGTACCTCTAATACTTGCCATCGTAGAGTCAACTCAACCTGATGATGCTCCGGTTCAGAGCGAAATACGTGTTGGTGGTGATATGTGTGATGGTATATACTTTAATTTATTGTAGTGCATGCTTGCCTTTGTGGGAGGGAGGGAGGTACCATGTTTTAAAGTATATACCGTCATATATTTTAATCACGGATTGTTGCAAAGTAGACTAATAATAGCTTATACATTAGAAATAAATTTCATTATTCATATTTCCACTATAATCAATTGAGAACGGCTCCTTTTTCACTCATACTGACAACTCCTGTTTCACTCCCACCGCCGCATTCAGGTTCCAAAGAGAATAAAAAGTCTCTTTCGCCCATTAAAAGCGCGGATAGCGATTACGTCATCGTTCAATTCACAAGCAATTCTCAGCACTAAATATTCCTATTCTGTTTGCAATAGCACGATCTTTACTCGTAACTCTAAACTCGTGGGAACTATCAACCGAGGGGACATTAGTATAACAAAATACGTTTCATTACCGCTTCTGTGTCATCGTGGATGAATAGTTTTACATATTAAATATCACGCCATGTTTTATTAACTAAAATAGCAATGGAAGTACTATATTGCACTGCAAAAGCCAAACATTTCCTCGATCTAGCTGTATAGTCTGAATACTGACTCCAATCTCACGTTAGACCAGGGTGTTGTTAGAGGGACCAGAATCAACCTGCCTGATGATAGGGCATTACGTAACGATAACACCACTATTATTATTATTATTATAAAGTACTAGTACCATTGTTGTGTTGTTGTACGCAGAATTCAGAAGGCTCCAGGGGAGCTCCTCTAGGGGAGGATATGTCCAGCAGAGGACCTTTAAAGGCTCTGAAGTAGATAGATAGATGTTGTCCGTTTCACCTGCGTTTGAAAATGGAACAATTATAAAAACGTCGATTTCTTTCTATCTTTGTTTGCTAGGCAACGCTTTGTTGTTAAAAAGTTTCTTTAATTAGGCTGAAATGTACATCGTAATGGATTTTCCCATAAAATAGATGTCTTCCTGGTGTGAACTAGCCTATGGCACTCTTCATCCTCCCAACTATATCCTCGCCAAAAATCATATTATAAAATCGCTCCGTTACGCCCTAAAAGAGCGACAAACAAACACATTTTCGCATTTATAATATTAGTATAGATTGTTAGTAGTTACAGGTACATTGCGGAAATCTATTATAATTAAGTTATAATTAGGCTGCTGGTATGTAGGTTGGTGTATATTTTCATTTATTGTAGTACATGTTTCCTCTGTACGAAGGAGGGAGGTACCGCAAGTCTTAAAGTATATACCATTATAATCGCGGACTGTTGTCTAGTAGAATAATAATAACTTAATTATAATTATGTAATTATTGATAATATTATTCCCGTTATTATTATCTTTCAATGAAGCCACCCTCTTGAGTAATCTGTGGAATAACTTGTGGTAATCAGGTTACAGGCTTCAGAGGAAATTCTTACTTTTTTTCTTCTCTGTTCTTTCTTGTCTCTTCTTTCTTCTCCGGCAATAATCTTGTCCGGTAATGTCTATAGTAATGATGATGTCCTTTTGTAACGGTGATCACTTCTCATCAGATGGTCACCACCCTACACACACATATTCACTGTTATAAATAAACTAACATATATAGTATTGCTGATGTCGTTCTGTGATGGTGATCACTTCTCATGAGGTGGTCATATCATCGCAGTCATAGAGCAACGACGGAGTTTTTTTTTTAAAAAAATCTTTATTATAAAAGGAAATATAGCAATATAATCAGTATATTGCCTGTTTTATAAAGGTATGTGTATAAAGCAGTATACTAAAATTTGGAACAGAATATGTCTAAAAATATAGTTTCCGAACTTCAAAGTGCTCTCCTGAAGATTAGAAAATATCAGATCCGTTATTGTTTTATGATTGCGACGATGTGTGTATTTACATAAAAGATATGAACTGTTTTCATTTTATTCATTTCCTCATACACTTTACCGTTTTACGATATGCAATAGTTTACTACGTATTCAATTTAAACTTGTAATTGTTTTTCACAATATTGATTTTTATTACACAATTACTAAGTATTATGTTTACTTACATAAAATAAAATATGCTCTAAGCTCACGGTTATATTAACTCTTTAATTAATACACACAATTATACGAGTCCATTATGTAGCCTAATGGTTCGAACATTGGTTCCCCGAACGTGGGGCGTGACTTCGAATACCGCTAATTTTCAAACAGTTATGTGCGTATTACGAGTTAAATACTTGCTTCGGCGACCAAACATGAGGAAAACTACACGTCCGAGAGTTCCCCATAATGTTCACGAAAGTGTAAAGTCCAATCCGGACTTGGCCAGTGTGGTGGACTATGGCCTGTAACCCTTCCCCCCCCCCCTCGCGTGTAAGCAGACCCACGCCCAGCAGTGGAGTAGTTACGGGTTGTGATGATGACGATGATGATCTTGATGGTTATTATAAAATGTTTCGATGTGTACTGAACGGAATAAAATGCAGGACATATCTCACAGATTACTTCCCTAGCATCCATAGCATAATATAAAATTTAGTTTTGTGCGTCTCTTCTACGTGTAAACTATTTATAAATAAATAAAATAAACTTCAATTACCTATGATCCCATATCTCAAACTCCTTGCGTGCATTACTCTTACAAAGTCGCACAAAGGTTTTATATCTTCCTAAAGAAATATAAATGTGGTAACAAAAGGCTCTCCAGTGCTCATTTGTGTGATTTCCGCAAGCATTTTTCAACAAATAATTACGTAAAAAACATAAGTTAAGCAGTGTAGGCGTATGTTAGAAAAACAGCAATGAAACAACAAATTCGACAAACATAGCACAACCTCCTATATTCCTCTACTTTACATAATAATCACAAATTATTTCTTAAGTTACGCTTCTAAATATTCATTCATCAATAGCGCGCCAAATCACTGACAGACGCCATAGATTAGCGTTTTGCACAGACTATAAATGCCGCCGCCGACGTATAGATATGCTACACGTCCAGTGTGTTTATTATAGATCTTAAGCTGCTCGTTGGACTGTAATTAACGAAATGTCGCAGTTGTCCGTATGAATGTCAATCACGTGTAGAGATACGACCTTGAGCGCGCGCCGCGATGGTGTGAGTAATGACATAATAAAATTACTTGTAACTGTTAGAGTTTACACTCGTTGAAAGACAATATTTAATTTGAATAAATTATGTATGGAAATATTTTTAACTGAATTTAAAATAACAAGAGGTTCTCAACTATATTAAATAGTTTTAATAAATTCAAAATCGATACTTAGTCCGAACTGAATAAAAAAAAAATGCTAGCACACTCATACCCCGCAGTAGGATTCCCTGTATCACGGTTGGCATGTACGACACAAATAACACGTCACTAACACCCATGACCCGAGAACATATATTTACCGGTCATGTAAATATCTGCCCCGGCCGGGAATCGAATCCTTACGTCGCAGGCATTATTATTACTACCAACCACGCTACGGGGCCGTCACGTTTCGTTTAATTAACTACGGAATTAACCTAGACATTTAAGGCTTCTAAAAGATTTAAATACCTATTTTGTTACTTAAGAATATATAATATTAATTGGCAACAACTACTACAAATCAGGAGGTTGGTAACGTATAATTATAATATTTTAATTTAACTACCTACCTAATATTAAATAGGTATCTAGCAGGTTTAGTTTTTCCTTCAACTACTTCCAACATAATTATCTACATTATAATTAAAACATTATACCGATTTGGCTGAATATTTAGTACACTAATAACGTTCTTAATAACGCCCTAATAAATACACTATTGAAAGTTAAAGGGATTTTTTTTAATGTCATGGCCACGTCTGCTTCAGAATTCATTAATAGGCGCGCTAATGAAGATACTACATAGATCTGGCCAACAGTTAGTGCGTTTATTAATGCGTTCATCGGTTATTAGATGTCTACTAGCTCTTATCCGCGACTTCACTCATGCCGGTTTTTAATACTTCTATTAGTACCTAATATAGAAATACAACTTGGAAATCGGCATCCAGTTTTATACAGTAGTTTTTGCAGGATACGCGTGCAAACATACACACAAAGATACAAACAAATTTTTTAAAGATGATTATAAAATGGTTACGTATGTATCTACGCATGCACATATGCGCTGTCACACCAGTAAATGTTATAGTGTTAAGTAATGTTCTGAAACATTAAAACTGCAGTGTGAGACAATTACGCAGGGTTTCCAAACTGTGCGCCGTAGTAAGTAAAGAGGGGCGCCGTGAGTCGAAGTCGATCCACATAATAATAATCGAGTACCCTTTTTTGGCGCTCACATTGGTAAAGAATATAGCTTCGTTAAACTCTTTGTCAACCAAAATGACACGAGATTTTAAATTTGTAACAGTTAGGTATCTATATCTTTGGACTGTTTCTTTTACAAATTTAATAGCTAACTTGGGTAGGACGCCGCTCGCCGAGACAAAATACTAATCTTCAAACTGCGCCGCGAACTAAAAAAGACTGGGAACTCCTGGGATATACTCCTAACACGTTACAGGATTTGCCTTTATGTCCAGCGCTCCATTGCTATTACCTAACTACATCCATGGATGACCATACAAAAGCCGTATACCATCAAGATAATCGTCTGGCTATAAGACATGCATTTAAACGATTTATTATATTATATTGTCATATTGATTCGCATCATTAATTTTGATCTGAGGTCAGAATTATCATGCAGACCCTTCAGCAAGACGCACTGACCTTGTCATGTCGATAGTTGGACATCGTGACTCGTCAGTCTTGTCACGGAGTCTGGACGTCGGTTCAAGGTCACCTGCTGCGTGCACCCGCAACATGTGAACTTGTTGACATCGTGTTTAGGAATTGAGGTTGGATCATGATTTTATTACGAACCTGTGTTATATATGTTGTCTGAGAGATATTGTGATTAGAACTGAAATAGCCTTGTTTTAGCCATTCTCAATGGACTAGCAACTTTTAAAAGTCATAATATGTTTGTTATTATTTTACCTTATCTAGATATAAAGAATTGGTAGGTGTTTTTAAATGAACTGTTCATCATCTTTCCAACCCATAACTGTCCCACTCTTTGGCTCGGGTCTCCTCACACAATGTGAAGGGTTCAGGCCATAGCCCACCACGCTGGCAAAGTGCGGATTGGTATACTTCACACACCTTCGAGAACATCTCTCTCATCTCTGGTGTGCAGGTTTCCTCACAGTTGTCCTTCACAGAAGCAAGGGATACTTAATCCAATCAATGGGTCTGATATCTAAATGTGTGACATGTTTAAATAAAGGCATATTTGCCTGTCTAAGAGTTCCCGGTTTAATACTGACTCAAGACACCAAATCCTAAGTTTTAACTTTCTGACAAACCCAAGGTAACGTAAATTCGATGTATTTATTATGCACGGAACGACCGACAGTCACGTAAAGTTTATTATAAAATTCTTGTACGTTCTCGTTACTGATAGGGTTGTCAATTGTAGGGATTTTAGTTGTAAATTTGGTATAGAATCCGAATATAATAGTTTCTGGCTCCTGAATAGAAATTCAGGATAATAAGTCTGGAAGCAATCGACCGATTCAGGAATCTCGTATACGATTAGTGTCAGTTGAAGACCAATGACCTTAAAATAAAAATAGCGATTTAGATCTTTAGACCATTCGTAGACTCAACCCAAAACCATCCAAGCATATCTAATAATGTCTGTGATCACTGAACGGTTGTTAAAAAGAACATATTTTTGTTTTTTTTTGGCTAAGCTCCGGCGGTGTCTTTGGTGTTGTTTGAAGTTCATGGACGACGGTATTCACTTACTATGAGGAAGCCTGTGTCTAATTTTGTGTAACATATTTATATACATAAAAAAGAATTATATTTAGATGAAGCTGATAAAAAATATTCAATTATATAAAAGCTTTTCACATTCATACATATGTACATCCGTATATAAACGTCAATATAAAAATAAAACACATTTTATTATTTTTAAATTTTACTCGAGTGCGACAACCCTAATTGCTTGAATCATTAGAAGCATTAATTGGTTTTACAAACTTTCGTGTGCGAACAAAAAAGCTTCACGAGTTTTTATAATTCACTTCTTGTCATGAAAGGTCACAATTAATTGAAATTCCTATTGTATGACTTTTGTGAACTGTAACAAACATATTTTCATGAATGTCATTATAAATCTTGATTACTGCGCTGAAGACTTAATCGTAACCAATAATGGATAAATCTGTGAGTCCGAGTCATAAAAGCGGCTGAACCGATTTTGATAAAAAGGTTGGGGTAACATTGTCTTATTTCAAGCAATTCACCAATAGAAATTTATATGTCTTACGTGCGACTAGAATTAAGTTTCTTATGTGGTCCCGTTGCCTCATGCCACCCGCGACACAGGGTATCTTACTGCGAGGGTATCAGTGTGTTAGTGTTCAACGTTTAGCGTTTTATACTTAAACTCCGAATTTAATTTGATATGTATATTTATTTGTAAAAGTAAATCCTATAAGGATTTTGGTTTCCTTTACTTTGCCCTTCTGCTATAGACAATGGACAATTTCTCCCATTTCTCAACTTGTCAACGAATCATACTTTCCAAGGAGTCCTGTATGCTGGTCAGATCTATTATAAAAGAGAAGATTCTCTCTACCACCCAGTGATAAGGTTACGAACTCCCCTCTCCTGAGGAATGGAGACAAGGAGGAGGAGGAAATCACACCTATTAAACTTAGCGGCGCAGTACAGGGGTTCCTTTTATAGTCTGTGAGAGCACTGATAACTGATTTTTGAGTCATAAAACCATTAATAACGCGTAAAGCCATTACGTAATAACTGAACACATAGTCACACTGAGGGTTGGTACAGGTGTCCAGCTGCCCCCCCTCCTTGTACTTGTACCTTGTCTTATAGTATGTATCGACTTGTATGACCACGTAGTCACATACATAGGCCCGTGGCAAATTTAAAATTTGACATCACAACCCATAACTGTTCCACTGCTGGGCTCGGGTTTCCACTCATAATGCGATGGGTAAAGGCCGTAATTCACCACGCTAACCAAGTGCGGATTGGCAGACTTCACACTCCTTCATGAACATTATAGATAACTCTCGGTGTGCAGGTGCCCTCACGATATTTTCCTTCACCGAAGCAAGTGATAATTAACTTGTAATACGCACATAACCTTTCGAAAATTAGAAGTGTATGTAGGATTCGAACTTACGCCCACTACGCTTGGAAAACCAACGTTGGAACCACTAGTCTATCACTGCTTATGATGACATCAATTATGCAATAATTACAACTTTAAAACTCTAAACATCAGCATGCAGCTTGGTCGCGTGTTCTAATCATTGACATAATTCCCTCACGTCAACCACGCTGCTCCAGCGCTCACCATCTCCATAATTTTGAACGTATTGACGTATACATTATATATTATTCGCGTTATGTATTTTATTTCAGGTTTTTGTATTGATATTTAGATACGAAATTTATCATCACCTCACCTTACCTCACTTATATTATGTGAATCATGTAATTATTTTCTTTCATTTATTTTTATTATTTTTGTATTTCAGGTACGTTTTTCTCGGGATACTTTTGCACGAGTAAGTATACTCTACAGGTTTGATGTTTCGATGTTGAATAACAAAAAAAAAAAACATTATTATACTCTCTCTGGATCACAAAAATCTCATTTACCCTCCCCTGGACCAGATTCTGGGTAGGCCTGTTACTTGATAATTATTTATTTATTTAGTCTATTTTAGACAATACATATTTATTACAACAAAAGGCGGACTTAATGTTAAAAGCTTTCACAGTCAACCGTTAGGCAGTGGGAAAACAACGATTATATAGTAACATATTTATTTTCTTTTTTAGCCACAGGTCTGACCACCTGACGAAAGCAATGTCAGTAGACAAGAACAAATACCTGCCAGTATTACAATTATTCACAAATTCAATTGACCTTTCGTTCGTTCAAATAAAACAGATAACAAAAGCTAATATATTATTTTTAGAAACTCAGTGACTAGTAATATAACAATATTGTAAAACGATTAATTCAATGTTCAATCCCGGCATAAACAGAAAGATTTAGTATGACAGATTTTTTTTCTAGTTCGACTATTCATAAATTCCATGTCATTACGTCCAAGCCATATCAAAACCTACTTAAACACACGACTTGTTTTATTTGACCAAAAGTACCACGCAGTTAATACATATAAAATAACAGATAATTTATCTTTAATACATGCTGACGTAATAGGAAAATTGTGTTAGATCAGACGAGATTTAAAGTATATATTTAGTTATAACGGATCTCGATATATCGACCAATGTAAAATGCACTGGTAAGAGGTGAAGGCGAAATAACAACGACCTTGCGAACGGCTCAGACTAAATAAGGCGCTGGTCGAAGCTTAGCTCGTATTAAACTACATAATTATATTAATTTACTAAATGTTGAGCGCTTCGCACACGTGCGAGAAAAGAACAGCAATAAAAAAGTTGTCCATTCCTTTCTATCACTGGTTGCTAGGCAACGCTTTGTTATAAGACACTTGCTTGAATATGTCTAAAACATACATCGTAATGGATCTTTCACAGAAATGAGATGTTTATTCGTGGTAAAAAGTAGCCGTCGTAATCGTCGTCCTCCCGACTATCTCTAAACCAAAACTCATACCACAGCGACGCTCCGTTGCGTCGTCAAAGAAGGACAAAAACACACTTCCACATTTATAATATAAATGTGGATAACACAAGTCTTTATTATAGTCTATAGAGCCAGTTGTTTCTTTTTAACTTAAAATATTTTATACAGGTGGCTTTTAGTTTGTTGCTTTCTTTCATTGTCGTTCCTTGCAATACATCTTCTATCGACAACGGTGACCACTTACCATGAACTAAAACATCAACTCAATTGGCACTTCAAGCCCGTAACTGAAACACAACATATTGTTTTAAGGTTGACGCAAGCCAAAGGGTGTTATCTACATAGGCTTGGCTAAGTCCTCAAGAATTCACTTTCTTCACACTAGTAATAATATAAATATTATGAAACAAAATCCTTATAAACTAAAAGTTATTCCTGCACTCATATAAAACCTGATACCTTTACAATTGACCGCCGCGACGGCGCCAAGAAACCGCTACCCGCTGCAACACTGCAAGTTCCACTTCGACCCGCACATTATTTATCGAGTTGCCGCGTAAAGTGATCTAGAGATAAAGAAATGAACAAAAACTTTGTTCAACGATAGCGCAAGTTTCCGCGTCGAGCGCCGTCTTGTCGTGTTAACACTTTGTAACTTACACTGTAAACTCTCTGTAAGTTACACCTCTGGGAACGTTTACAATAATACATTGATATAGCTGGCCAGTTTGGTGTTGATAATTACAAAAAATGCTCCGTAGAAAGGATTAGTAATGACACAGATTAATGCAAAAATTATAGGAAAAAAAAATAAAAAATGCTAAGGAGGTGACACTATAATGCCAAATAAAATTGAAGTAAAAATTGGATTTTATTTAAAATACGTTATTCATAATGTATAGTCTGTCGTAATTTATAAATGTTTGTCTTCTTCGCTAAACAATTATGACACTACGCCTTATTGAAATTTTAACTCACATTGAATAAAATATAATAATGAATAGTTCTAATTTTGTTTCTGCTTCACAAATTACGAAGAAAAGTACAATTTATGATTTACTTAACAAAATGAATATTCAAACACTATAATTATGTAGGTATGTGTAATACTGTAATATCTCGCCTAAATCAATTTAAAGTCAAAGAGTTATAATTATAAAGCATTTACACATTTTGTCTTTCATAAACTGCAATATCTAAACAAAATGGCGGCGTGTGATACCACAGATTAATAAAATGACACATTTATTCTTCTATTGGCATTAAAAAGTTATAGGTAAGCACGCGAACGTTAAAAATATAGATAATAATTCCATTATAGTTATATTCCTAATGCTTGCTGCATATGATAAGATTTTTTATTATTCTGTAAAAATCGTAAATAGTCATATTCTAGTACAGTCTTAGACGTATTCTCACGTAAGTAAGCGTTATGTAGTAGTTATAATTATTTATATACCTACTTACTACAATAGTATTAAAACCACTTACCTAAAGATCCAGATAATAAGAATGCAATATATAATATCATTTGTATATTTGTTACCAATACAATAATAATATGGAAGGAATTTAATTGCTCAAAATAAACGCTCATTTAAACTGTTAGACGAAATATCGGATCAACTTGTACACGTACAGCATTACGGTGGGGGGATATGTGGCAATTCCTTTCTATCCATAGTTGCCAGGCAACGCTTTCTTGTTAAACACTTCCTTTAATTTGGCTGAAATATATATCTAAATGGATCTTCTCTCAGAAATGAGATGTTTTTTCGCAGTGAAAAGTATCCTATAGTACTCGTCGTCTTCTCAACTATCTAAATACCAAATATCATATCATAAGGATGCTCCGTTGCTCCGTAAAAGAAGGACTAACGCAGAAACACACTTTTGATTTATATTAGTATAGAAGTATAGATAATTCACATACAGTAATTCGCGAGAATATGCTTTACAAATACTTACGTTCAATCCGTTTCTGCATTTACAATCGACACAATTAAGCGTGTCCTTACAAGTGCCACGTACATACGTCATACTGACGTACCACATACGGAGAACAATGCATGCCCTCGTGCCAGCTTGCTGACCAGATTTATAACTATGAGTATTATACGTGAAAATAGAACTTTGTGCTCTACACCTATTACTAAATCCATACTAATATTATAAATACGAAAGTGTGTTTGTTTGTTCTTCTTTCACGGCCCAACGAA
>DWPA01005789.1:0-11503 GCA_018251375.1 Calpodes ethlius
TACTTTTTGTTTTTTTAAATAGAACTTTAAATTGATGATTTTGATAACTAATGATGATTTTAGCTGTGTTGAACGATTACAAATTCTTGTCAACTGACACAATTTGTGATTGATTTTTGATTGATATAACAACAGACGTTTTAAAGCAAACTAGTGATCGCTCGTTCATTAGGGATTTACAAGAAAAGATAATCAATATGGTGTCAATGTAGACAAGTGACTATGAGATCAAATAGCAGTTTACGACGTGTCAGAGAGCATGCTTCATTATTATGTAATTTAAAGTGGTCTACTAAGGAGAAAAGTTGGATCTGTATGTAAAGGAATACTGCATGTGTGTATTTTGCGGCGAGCAAAGTGACCGCAAACCCTCCGGAAGCGTTCTGGGTGCAATTTCAAGTTGAAATCACGTATTCAGATGTAGTTCACACTTGCTTAAGACTTTCGCTACTTCTTGAAATTTTCAAATTGTAATTATTTTAACATGTGTGACGTCATAGATTTACTCAAAATGTGTAATGCCTAAAAATAGAGATGGATTTTTTTTTAAATATCGACTACATATAACCGTGCGTCCTAGCTACCTGATGGTAAGTAACTCTCCGCGACCTATACCGAAAACATCACCAGAGCGTTAGTGGTGTCGCCGAAGGACAGGAAATGTTTTAATAAAAACGCATGAGACATATCGGTACCAAAATTGCGTTTATGGGACTTGAAAGGGTAAGAACTTAGAACTGGTTCAAAATGTAATTACTGAGAATACGTAGTAATTTCCTGAGACATATTACAATTAAATTGAAAGTAATATACGTTTTATTTCCATACCTAATTAGTTTAATTCACTACTGGCAATAAAAGTATCACTATTCGTGAATAAAGATAATCATAGCAACTGTACTAAAACGGAAAAATCCCTGAAAATGTGAGCGTAAAATATAGCCGTATATTATTCACGGTAATTTCCGTCATTAACACAGTTATCTTCGTCATTAACTGTGTAATATACTGAAGTACCTTTAACAAGACGCTGTAACTATTTGTCTTATTTTTATATTATTAAATTTAACAATTAAACTCACCATGAGTTCTTTAGGTCCTTGATTCCTGAAAAACTGATGCTATTAGCTCGGTTGAGCTTCCGGCCGATAGTCCAAAATCGTATTTTGTTGTGGTTGTCTTCCTCGTGAAAAGGGTTAAGATGTTCCGGGTAGTCGTGAACGGAGATGGTTTTGCGGGGCCCCGCCATCGTTGTCATTATTACTTCGGTAATACTCTCTAAATAGTTTTACATAACACGGAGCACAGCAAGACAGGCGTCGACCACTAGGTTTTTATCTGTTATCACACTGGTGAGTTATCACGAGCCGATAGCGTTGGATCGCGTTATCGCGGGAGATAATTGCGCTGGGTTTGTTTTTGCGGTTGTATTACGCGGCGTCGCGGCGCTCTGCGTCGCGGCCCGAGGCACACTACCACCGCGGTCCGCGGCGCACCCGCCGGCCTGCAGCGCAGCGCTATCATCATATCGCAGCGATTCGATGCATACTTTGCAAAGTGGCAAAGCACGCACGCTATCGTGATTAACCTGGCCAGATATTCATGAAGGCGGCCATAATAAATTTTGTATTACTTAAGTAGGTAAGTATATTTACTTGCGCCGGTTTCTCATTATTGTTTGTTGGTTTTGTATCACCACAGCCATGGTATAAGGAAAATTATATGTCATTATTTTTAAACATTTGAAGAAGTGTATATACGTCTTCAGGTTGCAAAGTTATAGTTCAAGATTAATAATCACCAATGCGTCGTTAATGCATTCGGTGTTGCGGATGTCAAGAGGTGATTAGGTGACTTCTGACTTTAAGTGGTAGTACATAAATACATATCTTTAATGGCGATCAAAGCTAGGTATCTATCTTTTATGTGTTTGCTCATTAACATCGGAAGACATAGACATTTTTTAAATACGCAGTATGCAGCTTCATTTCAATGTATATGAAAGATTCATTAAGTGTCAACATTTGTAATTAATACGCAGGTAAAGTTTGTGTGTTATAAATAATCGTGTCTTCATTAAGTTTGCATCTTAAGCGTAGGTAATCCAGTCAGGTTAGTCACGTTCCTTTATAATATTATCCATGCCTTGTCATTAAAGATTTTATGGGCGTTTGGTCTCTGACTGACGCTGACGTCAAATTGACTTCTTAGGTATGCTACCTACGAAGTAATCGTCACCCACGGAATGGCGAAGGTCGCGTAAACTTTGAAATATACCTACAATTATAGCGCAAGTACATTTTTGCGGTGAGCAACCAATATGTTATGTAATTTATTAAGAAGATATATACTTATAGACTTTTTATAGCATATTATTATTATAATCAGTTTTGGTAATAAGCTAGGTACAGTGACTTTAACAATTTCAAATGCGCATTGCGTAAGATTATTTATAACTAGTGAAGCAATTGTGTCAAATACTTACCTAAGCACACAATAATACTTAGCTATCAATTCATTAAAAAACATTTAAAGGCATTACAAATTTCTACGATACAAACTAAATTTATAAAACGGTGTTGCAATGATCGTCACCTTTCGGGTCTTCTTCATTTGTTTATTCTCGCTCGTTCAAAGTTCTTTTCTCCAACCCGCATAGCTATTAATTTCCTGGACTCAGTCTCTTTTTACGTTGTGAGGGGTATAGGTCATCACGTTGGCCACTGGCCAAGTTCGTAATGGTTACTTCATGCACTTTTGACAACGCAACGGAATGGAGAATTCTCAGGATGCCACCTAGTTTTTGTTCACAAAAGAAAGTGATTAGTCTTAAAAGATTACCCTTAAATTTAAGCCTTTATGGAAGGATGGATGTATGTATGAGAGACGATCATACCAATGATGTCACGCAGTACATACATTCAAAAAAGTTACTAAGTATTGGTAATCAACGCGAATACGGTGAAGGCTAACTGACCTTTAACATAATTTTAAATGTACGCTACACTTGCGTGTCCGATTCATCGATCCAGTTTTCAGCTACATTCATAGTTTATTTGCCCCGCTTTCAGTAATTTTCTTTCACCTTCAGGCACGTGCCTAATATCGGATGTTTCATTTATTAGCGCAAGCGAGCCAAGACGACGAACTGCGGAATAAATGGAATTGGGTAGCTGCCTGTGTATACAACTACTTAGTCATCGTCTCTTTTGTTCTTTAGTTCCATTATTTATCTTACCTATGACGTAGTAGGTGTACAAAGGACATCAAATCCACGCAACGAGGGGAATAACATTAACAGTAAGTTAATAAATTTCTATCAGTAATACATTAGCAGTGAAGATATAAATGTTAATCGATAATGTTCCAATGAGTCAAAATGTGCGTGAAGAGGTCAGTAACCTCGAGGTTGTTGTATTCGTCTTCGTAACAAGCCGGCGATTTATTGTAGGTCCACAACGGAGTCTTCTGGCGACAGGATATCGCGCGAGACTTACTAAGTAGGGACCTTATTGCATTGCGCCATCAATTGTTCGATACCGCTCATTCATTGACTGGGTCAGTTGTTAATTAGTGTTATCTGTTTGTTGCACCAATGTTTATTCGATGATATTTCACTACTACTCCTATATTAACTACTCAATAGGAATTATACCAATTTTGTACAAGGTATTGTATAATCCGTAAGAAATGCGTAAGTATCGGTATGTACGTAGACATGAGATGATATTTAAAGGCGTTTCGTATAACTTATTTGTTGCTAAAATGTCTTAGTGACAAATTAGCAAAAAACATCAAGCAAGTTCAGTTATCTTCAATATAAGCAGTCCATGCTCGGCTGTAACAATAAAAACTTCAAATAAAAAACCAGCGAAGTGTGCCAGTCAGGCTAGTCGTATTGTAAAGTTCCTTAGTTATAAATTGGTTGATCGACTATTATACCTATTAGTACCGTATTCGTTAGCCTAGACGTAACACATAGTTTTATTTTAATTACATTAAGTAAATACGTAATATGTTACTGTTGTAAATTTTGCCATTTCCAAAACTAAATATTTCGAGGTCTCTTATTTTTTAGAATTATATGTAACATACATATTTATTTAAGAATAGAACTTAAGTAAGTAATAATAGAGCTTAGTTTACTGTAGAACACTAAACATTACTGTTTATAATGTATCGGTATTGCCACAGACTAATTAATACTTAAAGTATTGCTGCTATTTACTATACCCACTAGTAAATAATGCATTAAAACAGGATGTAATTTTATTTTTAAAGTCAGTATTCATTTCCACTCGTACCCTACACGCATTAATAGCCGAAACCCATCTATAACTCATTCAGTTCGATGTAACCTGCAATCTCATTCGATACCACTTTACCGCTAAATAGCAGTATTACGCTGCTGCCGTTACAGGTGGTATAGACTAGTCAATTTAGCCATTCATTACTTTTGTGCAGATGGTTAAAACAAATAATAAAGGAAGGAGATACGAAGACCGACGAACAAAAAACGTATTCTCGGAATACAAACAATATGTAACATAAAATACATGTTTCATTTTATATCTTTCTTTTATTCAATGTTAATAGCCGATTAAGTGCATTGGTGATAGCTATATTTTGTTTTCGAATTTATTTTACTAAGTCAATCCGATTGCCATCTGATTGCAGGCTATCAATGGTAGGTAGCTATCTATGTAACATGTCTACTGTCTGGTATGGCACCGACGTGTTGCCAATCAAAAAAGACGCGGTGAAACCACCAGTCACTAAGGACAGGTGCGCCTTAAATGAAAAAGTTTAAACATAATATTAAGAGGGATTGTGGTAACTGATTGGAAACACCGCATGAGATTGTTAGCATGATACATCATGGGAAAGGGAAATTGTCCTTGATTGAAGGATGGTAGAATCCCCCTTAAAGCATGGTTGGAGTTGGTGGGATATTATTTTATGAACTATGTGCACAACATAATTACATATAGACCTAACCTATTCATAATTAATATTTAATACAATACAAAACAGTACAATACAAATGAAATAATACAAAAAAGGATTGCTACAACAGAAACACAAAGATAATTAAAGTATTTAATAACCTTTGTGCCTGACCTCAGAGGAGTGACGATCGTGATGATGCAAAGTCCAAACCAAAGGATGTAGGTATCATTAACGATTAATTACATATATTATTATAATAAAGAAACGTTAAACGCTGAAAGTAACAAAAAGGGGATAAATATAATTAGTGTAGGAGTGAAACATTTTGACGTCCTCCTGTTTTTTACGTATTTAACTAGTAATCGATTTATTTTACTATTAACAATGTTGAATTTACTCGATTTAATACGGCGTTCGACTCTTGTCGGGGTTCTTCTTATTTGCACAAATAACACAATGATATATAACATAACAGGATTAACAAAAGCCATTTTTTGTGGGTTGAAAATCAACATAAAAGTAGAAAAGCCTCGAAGTTGTAGTCTACACTGCTCCTTTACAATACTATAAGATGTCAAAAATGTCAATACTGATATAATGTCAATCAATTGACAGTTAAAAAACTACAAACACGCTTCTATACTGCTATAAATACATGTTGCCTACACACATCTGCACTCTTCCCCGTTTTAGTGGAGATCGACCTTTAAGACGGTATAAAAAGCACGAAATTTTTAAAAATAAAGGTGCTTTTGATATGAAACTATTAGATTTCATTGAATCGTGAAATTGATTGTCACTTAAATAAAGATAGCGAATGAATCGTAAAGTTATTGTTCTGGTAAAGACTTTAGATTGTATTACGAATTTAAATAATCGATTAACAAATCTGCAGTTTAGGCACATTGTGCTATCAGAACAAAGGTGAAAGTAGGTGAAATACGTCTACGTCAGTTCGAGCTGAGTAAACAAAAAGCTTGCTCACGTACCTACATCTTTAAACTAGACCGATAGAAGTGTGTCATCTAGATTACCAAATTCATTTATTTACCGTAACGTTTCAATAAAAAAAATCAGAATGTTGACCTAGTTTATAACGGAGTGAATTTATGTGCTTATAATATTATTATTCATTCATATGACTGCTTTGAGTAACCAAATATAAACCATAGATCTAATGGAAGTTGCAGTCTGTAATTATCTCTTACACCCCATTACGTAAATTTAAATAACTCTCTCTTGTTTGTTAAACAACAGACAAGGATTTTATGATCTTATTCCTTAAACAATAGGAAGGCACCTAAGAAACTGTATTAACTTAATTATAGACAGTTAATATTGACATGATTGCTATAAGGCAATTATTACACATATTTTAAATCAATTTCCTGACGTAGATACACAAATACACCTAAAATTTAGTGATCATTCAAAATTGGACATCATAGAAACCAAAATAGATTATTGCAAAAAAGGAAATAAATGCAAAAATATAATTTGCAAGACTAAAAAGGAAAATATGTTATAAAAAAAATATGAAATACTTAGTCAATCAAAAAATGCTGGATGAAATTATTAAATATTGTTTGATAGGTATATGTCATTTCCAAGAGAACTTGTATGAGAAGGTGTATTTCGAGCATATTCATGGTCTATTACATAATTTTTGTTACATGAAGTTGTTATGCATTGTAAAGTTTATGAATGAGACGCGACTACAGAGGATGTGGCGACTTACCTCGGAAATTGCAAAGAGGATGCGCTACTACAGATGACATTGAGCACCAATCACGCTTGACACGCGCTAAATGCCACTTTTAACTCAACGAAATGCGCATTTTGTTTCTTATCTAAACTAAAGAAACAAACTTCAGATATTAGGAATTAAATAAATATTTAAAGTAGTTTGGTCAAAGTGTGCAATCATCTGGCGATAAAAACATTAAGAGTCATTTAATATTATATATTATATTGTTTTTTTTTCTATTTTGTTGTGAAATAAGAATGTAAATTATTAGATTGCAGTATGCAGGTATTCGTCTGAAGGTCAGCTCTTAGCCGATCTACGATATGTCACTTGAGAAGTTAATTGTTAAGTATATAAATGTAAAGCATACACGAACTGAACACACTGAACATGTAAGTTAGAACTTTCTATTCAGTTCGGTAATAATTCAGAGATTTTGGGTTTAAGTAGTTATATTTTTTTCTATACTAAACACATGAATCTATCTATTTAATAAATTTTATGTTGAGCACATTTAATTTTAATTTTTTTTTAAAAGCAGCTGTGCCTAAGAGGTACTTATTTGGTATAAATTAAAATCATAGGCATTTACGAAATGCATATACTAAAAAACCATTATTTAGGTATCTATCTTCTTTTGAACAGAAGTTCTGTACCAACATTCATCTTCTTTTCAGCGGGAATAAATCAGCATCGATCTTTTAGTTCCTTACCCCGTCGCAACTCGTAAGGTAGGTACTCTGTGACCCAATCGTTTTTTGTATTGACCTCTTTGTATTTACCTGTAGGGACTGTATCCATGGCAACTGTTAAACATATTTCAATGCTTTGAAATACGAGTTGTTCCAAGAATATTTTTACTTATATTGTTGTATTGCTTTTATAGAATCAAACATATCATGGCAACAAGCACGCCTCCAAATATCTCGGCACGAATATTTTATGGTCTAAGAACTGATATACAGTAAGTACCAAAAAATATTATTTCTCAATTTTGTTTAACCAATTCGAATTTTTCTTCTTGTAAATTAGTGCAAGTGGAATAGAGTCATATAGCAGTCAGTGTATTAGAGTCCTTATTGGCTTAATCTACTTCTGGCGAACTTAATAGTAATCCTTCTGAAATAACATTATAATAATGCTAATGTACCAGCCCTAACTAAACATTTTATGAAAACTTATTTCAGGTACAATGCCCATTATTTGACGGACTCTGAGATTATTTATCCGGCAGGGGGTGTGATAGTTATTCACAATCATCTTCAAAAAAAACAGAAATTTATCAGGCTTCAAGACAAACACAAGCCTATTAAATCGCTCGTGCTAGCACCCAATAGGTAAGAGAAATGCGTCATGCATTGAAGCATTCAACGTAACTCGTATTAAAATAATCTTATAATTTGTGTATGTGATCATAGTGATAAATATAGCAATTTGCGTCCATCTATGCATTTTAAATTAATTTATAAGTAACTATTGTTATAAACACTTTGAAAGATAAACTACACCAATGCTTCGGCATATTCCTACATCTACTTAAGGTAGGCTAGGAGAAAGCGGAAAGGACCACGTAAAAATATTTTTCTGCTCACAATTACCCTGGTAACTTTTACTAAGTTTAAATAGCAAGCTCATGCCCAATGAGTCAGCTTTAAAATAATTATAGTGTTCTGACAGTCAAATTATAAGGCTCAGGGTATACAAAATATATCATAAAGCCTTTACTCATAATATCAAGCCTGCCTTTGATAAGACTAAAATTAATTAACTACCTTTAGTTATGCTTACTTTATTTGAGGTAGATCTTGATAGTTGAGAATTCTTCCATATCTTTGTCTGATGGTTCATCAATACTGAACACCTCCTTACAATATTCTGCCGTGTACTTTTAACCGTTCCTTTAGTAATATAATTTTCTTTTTTAATTTGTAGACGGTGGCTAGCGCTGAATGAGATTGCGGAAGAGGGTCAAAAACCATACATTACGATTTACGATCTAACAACCTACAAAAGACGCAAAATATTGACTGTCCCATTCGAAAATTCAACAGCAACGGAATTTGCATGTGTGCAGTTCACATACGATTCCAAATATCTTGTAGCGATAACAGGAGAGCCAGACTGGTACTTGTATTACTACAATTGGGATAAGGGTAAAGTGGAAAGTCATGCCAAAGCGCAGAACCCGAGCGGACAAGGCATTGTTGCAAGTGTAAGCGCTAAACACATTTATTATATTTTACTTAGATTTAACCCACTTACGTTAGTTTCCAGATAAAGATTTAGAATTTCCGAGACATTAGAGTATCGGAGTTAATCCTATTTAACTAGACCTTGGTGGTTTTCAAAGAGAATATATGGATTACTTTAAAATTTATATATTCGGATAAGCCTTCACATTATGAACATTAGCTAACGGTTTGTTAACCCCAATGTACCAAAATTGCTCTCGTTGCAGGTCCAATGCAATCCGTCTGATGCTACTCTTGTAGTTATAACCGGTCCGTACACCTTTCGCATAATGAATGTTTCTGAAACAGTGTGGCGACAGTGGGGTTGGTGCAAGGCTGAAAACGTAAGCTTCATTTTATTTCAAAATTTATTTTAATCGAACGGACTGAGGTACGATATTTGTACATGATTGTCATCGTTGTTTTTATTTTAACTCAGTACTTTAATTAATTTGAAAACTGTAACGCTCAATATAATTAGATGTTATTGAAGTGTTAAAATAATCTTTATTTGCTCATGTCAAACCTATTTATTGTTAGTTTATATAAGTCTTTTTGTTTATAAACAATCAATTCTCACTCCTATAACAATTGTGTTACGGGCATGTGTGAGTAATTTTAGCATTTGTTTGTTTGCGCAAGATAATCGTTGTTCTTTGCCTAGATCAACATAACTAGTTGCATGTGGTTAACTTCGGATCGCATCATGTTCGGAACGGATAATGGAGTCATCATGGTCGTGGAGAATGGCGAGCTTCGTCAAAATTGCATTTTCAAAGCAATAGACGTCATGGAGATGTCCCTTAAAAAAGTAGAAGCTGAGTGAGTATACTGGTTTTCTTTTTAATGGTTTGTGAGTGTTCTTCAGGAATCAATTGTACTTAATACTATCAAACATTATCATAAAAGATACGTATTTATCACTAGTGATAAATGTGATTTAAAATAGTTGTGGAAATTACCTCAATTATGTAACGGAAATGAGCCAACTTAAGATCATATATAAATTTCCTTAATACGTACCTTAAAAATAACTTAAAACTACCTCTTAGTTGTTCGTAATGTCCTTCTAACTTGTCAATTTTGAAGTCTATTATAGAGACGGAAATAATGGTACTTAAAAACAAAGGCCTAATTATGATTAACTGTTCTTTTTTGATTTTGGTGATATTGATATCTTCGGTGATTTCGTTGCAAATATTAAATTATGCATATAAATAGCTGACAAAGGAGCCGATGTTCGAAGAATCACCTGATGATACATGGTCATAGTGGCTCATGGATGTCAGTAACACCATAACGCACTATTGACTCGTTTCTGGCTAAAAAAGCGGTGATCTGAATTCTTATCGCCTCTCAATTACTCCAAACGAAAGACATATTAAACATTTCAAGGTCTGATTAAATTGAATGATTCGGACCCGAATGAGAGAGCTTCAACAGGAGAAACAGTTCGGCATAGCTTTCTCAATTGTTCAACATCATGTACCATGAACAAGAAAAGTTTGGCTTTTAAGTCTTTAGAATCATATGATGGTAATAGCTCCGCTGTTGAGATAAAGAAAAAAATATATTCAGAAATGCATTTATTTACTTACCTATCTACATAGGTATTGCTAACGCGATTATACCGTGCGTCTACCTTCACTGTTTTTGTGGCTTCAATGCAACTACTCGGTTAGTTTTCTATTGAGCTATAAATCTGCAGTAAAATCTTAACAAGGTCATGTTGCAATTGTAAAGGTACCTATAATATAAAAATAAAATATTTTAATTGTTTTACACGTGACTAAACTGGTACCGACCGGTATCTTGTAAATTTAATATACTTATGAACGTCAATATTTAACTTGTACCATACTTGAAAAGGTTAGTTATTAGGATAGCGGGAAAGAAATTAAGAAGATAACATTTTATGGGTACACGCAAACTACACAAATTACAAAGTCAAGTCTAAAATCTGACTTGTATAGAACTGTTTGGGGTAATATATATTTCTAAGCTTCTTTATAATTTATTTATCCATCTATGCTATAATATATGTGTAGGGCTGAAGAAGGTGACAAAGGTAGTGTATCCAGCAAGCAAGAAACTACGAGCGACCACGGCACTGTTGACACTGAGAGTTATGCCGTTACTTGTTTTAATAATTTTCCAAAAGGTAAATATACAGGTTTTTTACGATTACATGTATATTGCTACCAATGATTATCGGGCTCAGTGCACATAGTGTTATTTTTACATTTATTAAACCTAACAAATATTTACTACTTTATCGTAGCCGACGGCAGGTTCTGTCGTCATAGAGTTAATGTTTGCTGAGTGCCCGTCTTTGATCGAACGGCGGGGCAGTGACACAATTATGTAGATATGTAATGTGTCAGATAATGGCTTGCTCTCGGGTCTCGGACAAAATCCAAGGTTAAAAAATAATTTATTGTTTTAATTTTTTTATTAAACTGGATCTTTCAGGATTCGCCTATGCCTGCGGTCCAGGTTACGTGCATATGTTTGAAAAAGAGACTCCCCATCATTGGAGAAAGAGAAATTTATTCAGGATTTCTAAAAACTCTTA
>DWPA01005790.1:0-11503 GCA_018251375.1 Calpodes ethlius
ATTATATATGAAGTATCAAGTAATTCTGTTTATGAAGATGGAGTCATCAGAACTAAAGCAGTGTATCAAATTACAAATTCATTGGATAAGAGGAAGTACTTCTAATTCCGCTTACAAGATTTAACCCAAACATACTAACGAACTAAGAAACTTACAAATATTGTAAGCTTAGTAAAAGCTTTTAATAATAAGCTGCTATAGATTTAATCTACTCCAAAGATAATTTGCAACAAACACTCATCAATATATATATACAAATTGTATTATACCGTTCATATCTTTATTTTACATAGTATAATGTATAAATATTGTTAAAAGTTAAGAAAATATAGCAGGTAATATTTTTATTTTACCAGACAAAACATTATCCCAATCATACCTGCATTGACAATTGCCGAATGGACAGCACAATTTATTCTTTCCGTTAACTTGTGCATCAAGTAACGCGTTAACTAGCGATAAACTCTTCGCCACACATCCGTAGTAATTTTTAACGCATTAATTAACACAATAAGACGCAGATATGGATGAGACTTTATAAAATGTATATACGCTTATTAACAATACTACTTATACCCTCTTACATTCATTAAGTACCTTCAAAAGTACCTCCAGTGTGTGACCTCCAACATTTGAGATTCTATCCCTTCAGCTCAAGATTACGACACGGAGGATAAGCGAGAGTGTTTTCACAGATAATAGTCCAACATCGAGTGAACTTGACGCGACGGCTCACAGCCCAAACGATAATATTGGCGTCAGAGTTTCGTAAGGATTAACATTCTAAGCACTTCATATTTATATATGTGCTTCATTTCAAAAGTATGTAATACAATGAAACAAACATAATTATTTATAACTATTAATTTACTAAGTTTATTGGAAAGTAATATTATGTAATAGTAGTGATAGCTTAGTGGTTCGAACGTTGTCCCCGCACGTGCGGGCGTGAGTTCGAATCTTGCACACGCCTCTAATTTTCAAAAAGTTATGTGCGTATTACAAGTGCCGACAACATTGGTGATGGTTTTGGTATTGTTGATGGATGAGAATCAGATACCACTTACATTCACGTAGCTCGTTTATCAGCTGTTTAAACAAAGCAATGTAGTCTCTTTTATTTTAGAAAAGAAAAATAAACTCATTCATCCTGATAAATTGACATAAGCTGTAGGTTTAATTATTATAGATATTCTAAAGAACAGTACGATATGTCTTAGGAACCAGACCCTGACTTCACTGTAGCAAACAACGGATACTTAACCACATGTATCGAATAAGGCAAAGTTGTGAACTAAGCGAATAATGTTATCGCACGTGCGGAACATTGCGACATTGGTGCAACATTTGCGCGACATTCGCGCGACATTAGACGTGCCAACTAACATAACAGTTTAATTACAAGCGCATCTAAAGCGAATTAGTTGGTACGTGGTGTATGGTACAAGTCAGTGGAGGCGGTTATGTGGGATTCGCCCGGACGACTTTTTATAGCCTGATGAAGGCTTCCGACTTAAGACTATACACCATAGAACCGGAACGCCAGCAGCGCTACTTCAGGGAGTACCATCAGCAATGATCTTTGTGTTAGCTGAAGAAGTATAGCATTATTGCTGGAATATGAGCTCTGTCAGTAGAGGTGCGATACGTTCAATATATACTGGTTTGTTGATGATTTCATAATGTTGTGTTTTGATTCCGTGTCAGGTGTCGAAACTCAATGAATGTACCGTTCCAACCTAGTTGTCGTTCATAGCAATACACATGTAACTGATTTCAAATTGGATAACGGTTCTGTTCAGAAAATATTCAATTCAAAATCTTTAATTTTGAATACGTAAATTAAATTTTTTGCTTTTCATCCTAACTAAGTATTTTTTTTCTTGTTAATCCACTGACACAGTGTATATAAATAAAAATCTATTTATTTAAATTTTATTTAACACGGCCTGTGAAAGTTACATTGCTAATTGTTTTAAAATCGCTACTCTCTTATAACTCGGAGCAAACCATGTGAAAACTTTCGGCCGTTCGTATTGGATCTTGGAAGTTGTGTATATCGGCGCCGATCCGAGTCTCGGCTGCATTACGGCTGCACTGTTTGCGGACTGTTGCCCGTTATGTAGTTAAATGTAATACAGATAGAGATATGGAATGCAGATACACGGAGTTACCGAATGAGGACGTATAATATATTGGCGGATGTAAATTCGGTAGGGTGAAAGTTTTGGTCTTCGCTATCTTTTGTTTATCGGATTATTCTGAGGTGAAAAGCGTTTATTTCATCCTTAAGTTCAAACTTCATCTATTCTTAATATCGGAATAACGGATGAGTCGGTGGGAAGTGGGTGTCTAACTTAAAAGTACAAAGCTTTTTGTCTGTGTGTAAAAATATATAAAATGATATTACATATATATTATTAATTATCCAATAAATTATGAATCGTTGTATATAAATGAAATGCATTGTATAATTTGTCGTCAAGTAAGTTTATAACATATTGTATAGTTAAATGTGAGAAAGCCTATAAACACCTTTGTAGCACCTAGAATTGTACGTAAAACATTTATGCAAATAAAAAAAAATATTTGAATTTAACTTTTAATAAGGAAGTTATCGAAAAACGTTCCTCATTCATTAACATTTAACAGTAGCGTAACGATCTAAAAGTATTTTTAGAATAGTCTTCCTTTTATAGAAAGATAAAAACATGGCTGACTTATTGAAAGTTTTTGAATAAAGAATGTTATAAAATATTTATCAGCGCTTTAGTTAATGAACGTTATAAAGTCATTGTAAGGGATTTTCGTGCATTACACCGTAACATAAGGTTTTTGGTTTAGTAGGTACACTTACGTGCAATATACACTATCTTTCGTTACTTCCCCGCGCAACTCCACACGTTTGATGTATATGGAAAAGATACTCTGCGTCTAAAGGTGCTCGCTATGTTCGATAACTCTTGGTTGGCTGTTCACCCATGGGAATATTGTGTTATATTACGCATTATATAAAAACAAATGTGGTACAAGTAATTCGATAGAGTAGTGTGGAGAATTTAGACTTGTTTGATGGGCATTTATCTTTGAAGTTGTCATTTATTTAGTGTTCTTTTTTATCAGGAATCTTTCTAATATCGGACATACTTAGAGTTTGAATGAGCCGTGTATCTTTGTTTAATTGTGCATTTATCAATAATCGATATTTATACATGAAAATGTTTGAGAAAAAAAGACAGTAGAGTGTCTATTAATGGTGGGTAATAGACTCGTTCAGCAAAGCGATCACCATGCAGTGATAGCCTGGTTGTCCGAGCTTTGGTCTTCCGAACACATGGTCTAGGTTTAAATCCTGCATTTTTAAAAGTGTGCGAATTATAAGTGAGTTGTCACTTGTTTCGGTGTAGGAAAACATCGTGAAGAAACCTGCCGACTTGAGAGTTCTCTAGAAGGTTCTCAAAAGTGGTGGATATATAGGGTCTGTACCCTTCAATTTGTGACACGAGACCCGATCCCAGCAGTGGGACAGTTATGACGAACAATAGATGACCGCTTAATACTAATTTTTATCTATTTGTTATTGTGCACGTGTATATCAGGAACTGATTTAAATGCGTTTTATATATTTTAGTAAACTTGGAGAAAATTTTGTTTTATTTCAATAATTTTACTAGTCACAAAAATGTGTGTATATTTAAAAATCCTCATCAAAACATTTTTTTTGTATCTACTTGATATTTTTCCGAAGCAAAAAGTTGCCGATTATCAACATTAAATACTATAATCTTCTTAGTGTGAGCTAAAGATTTAGTTTTAAAAAGGCGTATATAATCATCGTAGCACACTCGGTGCAGGCATGCGGGTTTCCCGAGTACCCTCTATTATCTGGCTCGTGGAAAAATGTGAGGCAGCGCTTCACAGAACTAGCGCAAGTTTAAATTCCCGCGCGATACCGTATCTCGACGTGAACTTTTACTGTGTGCTGCCGCCCTAAGATACACCGCGGCCCAAGATACGTTTTCGCGAGATACCACGCTCCGAACTTTCATACGCGATAAAGAATATACTGAAAATTTTAGTTGCAAGATGGCGTGTCAATTGAGCGGTTTAAAATAGAATAGGTCGTTCTAAAATGGAACAAGACTAGCAGTCAGCAAGACTAGCATCATACTTTAAAAAAAAAAACTATAATTGTCACTTTGTGACAGACCTACCCTATACTAATGGATTTAGAAGCATCAAATAGCCTTTATTTCTTAATTGGAGTGCGTGAGCAGTAAGAAAGGTTTTTTATATTTTTTTTTAAATTCTTCTTTTAACCTCGTACATAAATAAACGTTTTAAATAAGATGATCAGTGCAAAATGACGTCTGTTTAAACTTAACCTTTAACCAGGTGAACTAGATATCAGTCTGTCACTTTAATAAGAAGTATCTAGTACAAGACATTTGTGCCAAATTTAAAAGCAACTCTTACGTCGACTTAATCGTTTAACACAGCAGTCTGGAAGAACATTCTCGGCCAATACAAGTACCTATTAAAATGATTTGTCGCCGCAATTTGTTTCTTAGAGCCGCTCAGACGACGGCAGGGATTTCTTATTAAAAATGGATTCAAATAAAGCAATAACTACACTGTTTATCATACAAACGACATGTTGGAGCCAGATTTAAAGTATCTCACCGCAAATGTATTGATTTATGTTCGTATATTCGTATACTGCAATTTAATTGTCTTAGTGTTGTGTCCGCTTATCGCGAATTATGGCAATAGGTATAGTTTGCCCTTTATATGAGGTTAATATATCTGCAATAAATAACGGATACGTTTATTATTGTCTTTTGGATACAGAAATGATATGAAAAATTGTCTACAAAAATTTGAGTTTGTGAGCGTATTTTTAATGCATAATTCAAAAATATACACATATTTTATTGTATTCAATTGAATTCATTAAAGCATATTGCAGTTATAATATTATTATAATTTTGTTATTTAAAACATGGACGTCACCACAGTATTTACTTTCACAAACATGATTATCTTATCATTAAATAAAAAATATTTTTTGTTGTGTATATTAATAAAAAATAACAAACATGTGCGTTAACATGAGTAAAATAGTGAACTACAACAACAAATTAATAACATACTTGCAACACACACACACACGCGCACAGTTGACACACATACACACTTCACACATTAAAATAACAGTTAATACGAGAACATAAAAAATTGTGTCGCACACGAATTACATTCGCACTCAATAAAGGGACGGAAATTTCATTTTTAATGACAAACAAACCCCGTTTTTCGGTTTTGAATCAGCTCGAGCGCGTCCCTTACAGCCCGCGTCCCTAAGTTAAGGCTTCGGAGCGGATAAACTTGATAACGATCAGGAAACATATCGGGTCGGTGAGTGAGGAATAAATAAGTGCGGATGCATTAAGGCGGGCGGGACGTTAGCCGCAGGTGGCCTTCCGCCCGCCCTGGATCGCTGATAACGGACGCTAACAGCCGTTAACGCCCGTTAGCGGCCGTAACGACGCCGTTAGAAGCGGCCGCTTCCCCCCTTATTGTGATACGACGAACTTGAAAATCACTCGGCGATCGTAAATTTGTTATTCATAGATCGCGGGATTGTCGCCGTGATACGGATAAGATGAAGACGAAGAAAATGAAGGAACACCGATGTCGTGTGTTTTGCGTCACTTTATGACTTTTTGGTTTTCTTTGCTCATTCAATGAAGTACCTAGATCTTTAAATAACGCTTTGATCAGATAACAATGATAGAATTCTACATCTAAATTGGTAATGTCCTACAGGCGAAGAGTCCCAGATTCGAATTCAGTCGAGATAAAATTATTATTACCGCCTTATGTTTTCTCTAAACAGAAAATACTAAGAAAAACTTAAATAACATCAAACAAATTATTGCAGCTTGTCATTTTAAATGTAAAAGTCTAATGAGAAATATTTGTTTTATAATCTTAAAGTAATTATTAATCTACTTTGCAACAATCTGCGATTAAAATGTATAATGGTATATACCTTAAGACATGTGGTACCTCTCTCCCTCCCGCAAAGGAACTACAATAAACGAAAATATATATACCAACATACATAACATCACCAACACGTGTTTAATTCTAAACAACTGAATACTATTGACTATATTATTAAACACTTCTATCCACTCCAAACGAAACTCCTAATTATTTTGTCGGTCAAAAACCGCGGGGCGAATGTGAAAGCACAAGAAAACTTTAATGATTCGTAAGTGATTTAAAAAATATCAACATATTTTAATTAAATGAGTTACTTTTGGAAAACAATCGCTCCGTACGGTTACCACCCCTATCTGCTCGACTAGCTGATGAAACTAACTGTCAAATAATTTAAGGGTATTTTATTTACATTTGTCAAGAAATTTGTCAGAACGATCGCTTACGCTTAACGCCTACACACTCACACCCCCGCACTAGGATATCCCGTGTTGCGTATGTCATGGGTAACACAAATTAGACATCATTAACGCTCATGATCTGAGAACAGACATTTTTATATCATATAAATATCTGCCGGAAATCGAACCCGGAACATCGTGCTTCAATGCTCGCTTCAATGCTCTAACTAGGCTACGGGGTCAACAGGATGATTTTGACATAGTCATCCATGACCGGTGATGACCACGAACCAAAAAATATTCCATCACCATTTTTATCTATTCACATAAAAATATTATTCCAGCAATTTGTCACGTAGTTATAGCTACAACAGTATTAAAATTCTTAAATAGGTTGATTTGAAATTCACGACGGTCTCTACATAAAGCACTACAAATAAAACAATGTAGAGTTCTTGATAAAACAGTGCGCTATCTAAGACCATTAGCGGCGGCACGTAGCCACCTGAGTCGATATATATTCAATTAGAGCCTCCGGGCGGGCGGGCGGCGATGTTATCGGCTAGGGCGGGCTGTTGTCATAGTTGAGCCTTTTAGTTTCGCATTTACACCTAATAAGCTTGTTAAACAACTATTTGTGTAGAGATTTGTCAATTTTGTACGTCAGTCGTTTGCTTATATTTTATCAGTAAAGTTATTTCATGTCATTTGAGTTGTGGTTTGAAGATTTCATCGGTTTAAACTTTGAATAATACAATAATTTTACTGCGTAATCTAAAAATATAGATGAATAGTTTAATAAACTTAAAACACTTTTTTATACTGCAAACATTTTAGTCACTGTGCTGGTAGTCATTGAGGTGTTCCCTCGTCTAAAGCCATGCCTAAGTGAAGTATCATCCATACTTGTATAAAGATGAATTATCATCAGAACTAAAGCAGTGTGTCTAATTTCAACACCATAGGGTATCAGGAAGTACTTCTAATTCAGCTGACAAGATTTGAATGAAACAAACATAGCAACAAACTAAAAAACATTACAAATTGAATTAAAGTTTTTAAAATATTGAAGTTACACATTATTTGTTTCCCCTATTACTTACAGATTTCACAAGTTTTAAATAATAATTTGGGTTTTAATAATCAATACAAACAAGGATAGATGATATAGATCTATCCGTAAGACCAAAGATTACAATATCTATCTATATATCTGTCTATCAGCCTTTTAAAGTCCACTGCTGGACATAGGCCTCCCCGAAATGGCACCGCTCTGTCCGGTCCAGGGCCATCTGAATCCATTGGTTTCCCGCCAGATAAGAATGATAGACACAAAAAAAGATACATATATCTTATTAAAAGCTGAAAATGGATAGAACATAAGAACGTATAGTTAACTGTATAAATATAATGTTATCATTATTCAACTTGCGATATCATTCCTTATAACCTTCACTTCTAAGCTTTAACCGAGTCGTAACCAATACGACGTACCGTGATCGTATAATGGTATTCTTAAAAATTTAATGCATTGGATTAGTGGCGAGCTATTTCAGATATTGAGTTGTTAAAACGCTGAGCTTTTGTTGTACGAGCGACTTGGAATAGAGCCTTCAAGGCAAGGTAGTCGTTTTATAATCAGGGACCATTTTGATTTATTTACCGGTTTTTTTGTTATCTTATTGTTAGGATGTATTTAGCTCCCTATTGCTCCCCTATAAACTGGCCTTCGTCATATCAAATTATCCTGAGAAATTAGGTAATACTTCAAGATCGTTATAACTTCCATGCAGATGTTCAAATTTAAAAATAATATGCATACGTTTTAATAGTATAATAAGTGTTGATAAAAGTTTAAATTTCCTGTTACATTAAAAAAAAATACACATAATTTGAAAATCGAACAAATTTTTAGGCAATTCGAACATACCTCACACGAGTACCTTTAGGCGTTTGAGGAGTAATCGCACATCGCACATACGTACCCGGCGCAGTGGCGGCGGCCATAACTGTTATCGGGGCGATAAAAACGGCCAACTACCATCCACGGCCGTGACGTGTGGCGCGCTCGCTCGGCGCGCGGCGCTCGGCAAACGTCGTTACAGTTACTAAATAAATCGTTAGCGCCGCGTGAGCGCCGCGAGAGATAGAGCACGTCACCTCCCGGACCTACAGACGCTGGATGGGACTTCTTGGAAGGGACCTACTTATGGAGATACGTCAAGAGTTGGGGATGGGTAGTGAATACGAAATGTACTATACAGTTCTTGATTTTGATATGTAACAATAAGTTTAACTGATGTGTCAGTTAGTTATGCATTCTATTGATACTTAAAAAGATTTAATATACTTTTGAATGAATATATTTATTTTTTATTTGATTGAATATATTTTTTTGAAAATTAGAACGATCGTAGCATTAATTTCGGTTTTGATTTCTTATGGGCTTATATTTATTAATTTGCTGATAGCTCGGTGTTTTGAGTGTGGTTATGTTAGTCGTAAATTTTATAATTTAAAATATTTAAAACACATTTTTTTACGTATTTGCTTATCTATATAAAACGCAATTGAAATTATACATTCATATTCTAAATGTTCATAAAACGTAACAGTTTGATAGACAAATGAGAGACACATCCAGTCGCTTTACATCTTCGATACGCCTAAACCGTGCCGCCCAAACAAACTAATACAGGGAATTATTAGTGTTTTTCGTATTGTATGATGTTCGGGCTAAGTGTGGGAATGTTTGAATGGATCCTTCGAGTTTAGACTGTTTCAGCATATGAATTACCTTGAGATAATTATTTAGAATTGAAATATTTAACACTAATAAACTTGCTGGTCTGATGTTTGTCGGTCATTGACATGGATATGTATATAACAGATGTTTAGTTTATTAGTTTAGTCAGGCTACGCGATTAGTTTCGAACAGAGTATCTAACTACTACTAACACATTGAGGATGTTGAGCGTTGATTTTGAGGTACGTCTCAAACATGTCATTAAAAATATCACATTACATCATTTGTGACAGCTTAAACAGTCACCAATTATTTATTGTTAAAACTTAAATGTTCTTAATTGTGATTTATTATACATCATAACTTTAAATATTTTCAGACACACATTTTTATCTGTTTACATATATCATTAGATTGCTTGTATTCTGATGGTTAAAGTTCGAACAACTTACGTATTATATGCCATTATCTGTGCATCGCGAGTACATTGACGCGGCGATGCAAAGACAATTAGCGCCAGCATTCAGAAAAGTAACAATGTACACGATAGTGAAAGACAAATCGCTGTTATGTATTTGAAATAAGATTTCCGTTGTAACTATTATGATCTAAAAAGAAACACATTTTACATATTAAATAAATGCGCAACTTATGTAGTTTTTCGAGAGCTGATCTGAGTTGACTATTCAACTTAAAAACCCTAAATTGATCTGATAAAATAGTAAGAAACTATAATTGCTTATAAATGATCAGAAATGTGTGTACGAAGTCTAACTTTTATATGAACAAATAAATAACAATTAATTAAGTTGATTGAACTTAAAACTGTGAGAAGTGTAACCGTAGACAAGTGCTACGGCGTAGCGCGGGGGCATGCTTGATGTCTGTATGTTGATATATTTTTTAATGAATTAACTAATAATAGTTTGATTTGAAATTTACTTTTTTTATAGGTAAGATGTAAGGGTTTAGATGCAGGTTGAACTTTTAAAGATACCATAGTTGTTATAAATTTAATTTTAAATTTGCATTGTCACAGACCAAAGCTGTATCAGGGGGCTTCTTTCACAACAAGCTTTAGTCCATCACGCTGCCTGAGTTCAAATTGACAGAATAAGTATAAAACTTCAAGACCAAAAATTATATTAGTTAATCAATGTTCAATAACGCATTTTTTTTCATTAATTCTTACCTCAATTGTTAGTTAAAACTTTGTGTCAAAATGTAAAACAGTAAAGAAAAAGTGCAACCCATTTTACGTTTAGTTATATACATTGCACACTTAGTTAAATTTTATTTACACGGTATGATTTCTTGAGGCACAATGATTGAGCATTACTAAAGCCCACACAACGCTCGGCCGCAGGCAACTTTTGCACGTATTTAGTTTCTATTGATACCATCGCGACCTTTCCAAGAGGCGTTACCACCCTTTTACCCAATAAATTATCTCCCGCACAACCGACCAACAACCGTTCTTAACCCACATTAATAGAGTCGTATCTTAATTGCAATGAAATCGCAATTGTGATTTTTCGAAAGCGTTAATCATGATTCGTGCACTACGTTCTGTTTAGAACCTTATTGCCTTTAGTTAAGGTTGTTGTAAGGATGTTTTTAGTAAGAATTAAAATTAAGATGATAACATTGTCTTATTGAGATGTAAGTGAAGATTCTGGAAGCGTTTTATAAGTGTCATGTAGCCTTACAATGGCAAACATTGTATGTACCTACTTAAAATTGTCGTATCATATATATTTATTGCCTCAATTGTTCATTAACAATATGAATAGATATGAATAGAATTGTTATTTTAACAGTCTGTGACTTGATCAAATTGCTTAGGGAATTGATCAAATCTCTGTTTTTATTGATATGAATCCCTGCGACATACATTTGACGGCTCCATAGCCTAGTTGGTAGTGACTCTGCCTGCGAAGCGCGGGGTCCTGGGTTGATTCCCGGCCGGGGCAGATATTTATGTGACAGATATGTATTTGTTCTCGGGTCATGAGTGTAAGTGACGTGTTAACTAGAGTTGTCCATGCCGCCCGCGACTCAGGGAAGCCTACTGCGGGGTATGAGTGTGTTAGCGTTTATTTATTATTTATGTATTTATCTATATAGATATAAAGTCCTTGCATAATTTCGTCGTTGGGTTCGTAAACAAGACGAACGTTGCTGGTGAGCCGAACGCTTCGTCCGTCCGTGTTTAGAAAGTGCGGCGCGAGGTGTCTCCGGGGAGATGCGGCGCGGCCCGATAGCGGTGCATCTCCGAGTCGCGCTTATCGCCCTCCCTCAGTCGCTGCGGGCTTATCGCCTGCGCGCAGCTCCGAGCGACTGTTAT
>DWPA01005791.1:0-11502 GCA_018251375.1 Calpodes ethlius
CCCACCAGGCAGCCATTAATTTGTAAAGTTTGCTTAGTAACGATAGATGACTATGAGAACTGTCTCAGTTACAGCAATATAAATGATCGTCCTTGCAGAGCCGACCGTCGCGGCGAGATGGAGTCGATTAGCGTAAGAAAGCAATCGGTTTACCGAGCGGCCGATTGTATCGGCGCTTTCATGCGTCAGCCTTGGGCCGCATTCCGCGTGACAGGTTTCGTTGAGAAAACCGGACATTTCGCCGAACCACCGACACCAGCACCATTACACGCCAGCCTGTATTCTTTCCAAAAAATGCTACAACATCATCATGAGACGGGATATTCTGAGATTGCAATATAAGAATCATATAAACTTCATTAATGCTGAAATACATAGAATTACGCATATGATTAAAATTAAGGCCTACAATTAAAATTAAGTATTGTACACAAAGTCACCTCGCCCATAACAGTCAAGCGAACTATACAGAAGTAACTGGTCACAATCTTTCCTTGATCAGCGATAGTTTATCGATCTAAACCATCGGTACTTAGAGCGCGGAACACATTAGAATGTATTCGCTAACCGCCCGGTCCGGCTGTGTGGAGTACAGTCGACTCAATTACAGATCGTAAAGCACGCTTTAATATCGCTGCAGTACACAATAACTCAGCCAGTGAAGAAATATTCGTGCACTTTAGCGCAGACTATCTCTAGCCGCTACGGTCTAGCGGTCCATCGTACAGGTAAATTTTAATAGTAAATTTGCCTAATAACAATGACCTATTGAACAACATATATTAACGTTTGCTAGATGAAGTATTCATCTAAGTATGCCGTCAATTACATGCCTTGGCAACCGCAGCTCGCCTCAAACTTAATTTGCCGTATCAGTTTTTATGAATGTGTTGTGTCAAAGGACGTAAACTAGGGTTTAACGAGTAAAGGTTAGATAAAAGATTAGCAAACATAATCATGAATAAAAGTAAAATTGTAAACAAAATGTCACTTCAAGTTCTTGCGATATAGTCTTCCTGGTACCATTAATGTCGATATTGTTAGCAAACGTTTCAGATGCCCTATCTCAATATTAAACGGCATGCGAGTCCGCATGCTGCAATAGATATCTCATCCATATCTAAAGGCGTATCCGATGGAGTAATATAACCTTTGGTGAACCCTTTCCCCTCGCGTTATGTAACCGTTATCTAAATGTCAGTGGGACGCCGACGAGCAGCAGTAGGGAAACACTCGATACGCTTCAGCAACGGCTCCTCGACGTGGTCTCACAGGGAAGCGTTAATGTTATGTCATGCATATTCTCTCGTTTACCAGCAAGCACGGTATCTATAGTGATCGCGTCTGCCCACAATCATGAATAATAAAGCTTCATAATTTGACGAGTCACCCTGCTTAATCTTTCTACTAAAATATTTTATCTCGCACCGAATGTCTTAGATTCTTAAATTGCAGAAAATCGCTTAAAAGTAGGTAGACATTGCGATGTCTGTTAGTGCAACTAAAAAAAATCTCATAATTTTACACAATACATTAGTTTTTAAATTCTTACCAAGAAAAACAATCGTTTCAATTAAACCTAAATTCATTAGCTACAACATAGTAACGACGAGGTCCATTACAAGTTAGTACTGCTATTCATTTAATTAATAACGGAGGCAATGTCCCGGTATAAAAAAACGTTGGCATCAACAGTTCATTTCTGCGAATCATAGAACGCAGAGCAAACTAGTTGAACGTTGAATTCGAGAACTTAGCTCACTGTAACAATATTGAACCACCACAACTACTCTTCGGGGAGACGGCACGCGGTATCTGGTATCCGCTTCCTATGACGCAGTTCTATGATACAGACGGTACTTGTATTGCGAGTTTGTTTTTTATGGACCACTTTTAGATAAGACAGTATCTCGACTGAATGTCAATTATAACGACCATATGTTGTAACAGGTTTAAATTGTATGCACAGATTGTATATAAGTTGGAGCAATGACCCTCTAAACTTAAATTCGTGTAACTGGTAGGGGAAATGACAGATAATGTCAACCAATAATAATCAAAGTAGATATTAGCAAGACGCACAATGCATGACGTGCTCCATCATTTTTAAATATTCTTAGAGCAGCGGGCTTTAGTATAAGACACCCTAATATAAAGTTAAGTTAAACATTTACATGAAGAGTACTAATAAAAACTTCGTAACATCCTGACCACATCATCACAGGACAACCTGTATATTCGGTTTTTGTATTGGATTGTACTAGTGTAAAAAAAAATAATATATACTATTAAGGGTGTCTGGGCCCCCTGGACCTTCCCTCTTAAAAATGTCAAAGCTATAAATTATATACGTATCCCTTAATGAACCCGGGCTTACCCACAGTATACTTAAAGAAGCTATCCGCGATGACAAAGCGATAATCTCTGAGAAAGAAGCTAAGGCTGTCGTAAACCTAATCTGATCTACACATTAATTAAGCAAGGCTACACGAGGCATTCGTTGCCCAGGGCAGCGCACTTGTTAGTTATGATTATCTGCTAAGAAATGTGAGCGTTTCGTAATAAATCAACAGTCCGATAGTCCCGTATGGCCTTGTATTTAGATCGCAATTGACACACCCACTAACTAGTTCCTGTTTGAGCAGCGTTACCTTACTAATCGCTCGTTCTTTCAGATTTATTACGTCTTATCGTAGATCTACTGAACGCCGGGGTTGAAACCTGAGAAAGAGGTCGGTCTTAACGTTATTTATTAAGATGTTTAGCTCATTAGTTCCTTGAGCACATTATTTATCGATCACCATTTTTTGTAATTAGGCTAACAATATTGTATCGTCAAACTATCATGGCTTGATAAATGCAGTGGAATCACTTCATATACCTAGGAACATCCCCGTTGGTAGTGAATGTGAATGTTGTTATTGACCAACAACAATAACACAACTGTATTTCGAGCCGAATCTATAACGCATTTAATTACAACAGCCGACGCATCGTGACATGGTCCATTACCAAATCTTTAATTAATTGGTTACATAATTACCGTCGATGAACTCACCACCACGTTGCTCTACCAACCTTGCGCGACTGCATGTACACATCATGGAATAATTTATGCACGATTTTTAACTAATTACTAACTAACGAAATGTTTGTTGATACGCTAGATTGAGAGCTAAAGTATATGTGAAACAAATTGTTAGAAAACAGTATAGTTTCTTTGTTGTAAGCAATAGACTATAGTCAATTTCTTTGTTTTTTCAAAAAGTTCCAACATCTACCGGGTGGTTTTAGATTAAAAAAAATAGAAAGCCAATGAGATATACTTAAAATATTTCTTACCTTCGTAATGGTTATCATCGTCATCATTCTGGGGTGCGGTGGAGATCTGACGGTAGAGGTCTTCGTACTCGGCCCAGTAGGCGGCCAGCGAGGCGGGGTCGGGCGCGCGCGGCGCCGCCGCCAACGGAAGTGTCATGGCCACCTCCGGGGACTCCTGTTAGGAAAACTTACAGTTACTTAAATCGGCGTGAACATGCTGGGGTATTCTAGACACTCAGATCGATGGAAATGGTACCCGTTACTGAGTTTTGTTTTTAGGCTCACCTTACAGGCTTGTACCTAAAGGATCATCCACAAATTACGTCATAATTATGTTATAGAGGGACCGTGTCACCGTGTTGCCCTAATTTTGTACATCATATTTCAAAATATTACACAATACAACATTAGTACTATGAATTGAAAATGTTAAAAAACTAATTCTGCAAAGAATATTTTATCATTTCTACTTGTAAAGTATGCTTTGACTTTGGGGGGGGGGGTTTAATGAAAAGCGGACATAAACTAAACAATGTAAGTTTTGTAAACAATAAATAATCATCAACTTAGATTTAATAATCATCTATCTAGCCTTTAAAGGTCCACTGCTGGACATAGGCCTCCCCTAATTTGCGCCATTCAGACCGGTCCAGAGCTAGCGAATACCATGTATCTACCATTTAAACTTCGCAACAAGAGTATTTAGTAACATCACAGCACTGCACGTTTCACCCGGAAGTGCCCGCCAGGACCGGTAAGACGATGTCGTTGTTTCAACAGCACGCCATTTCGCACACAGTGTTATACTAACACTCCAAAAAGCTTTTTAATGTCACTCTCGCGTTGGATAACCGTGTTAGATGTTAGCAAATGGTACTGCACCGACGATACGAGGCTGAGTACATAACTATAGGATACCGTGAATCTATACATATAAATAAAATTGGAGTTTCTGTTTGTAATATTGAAATAACCGCTTTTTACTACATGCATATGAATATACACACAGTACATATACCAAAAAAACATTTTTTACAATTTCTGTCTGGTTATTTGTTCGGGGTAATCTCTGAAATGACTGGACCGATTTTGACGGGACTTTTATTGGCAGGTAGCTGATGTAAGAAGGAGTAACTTAGGCCACTAAAACAAAGTAAAGTAAAACACTTTTTGTCAAATTCCACACGTACGAAGGCGCGGGCACAGCTTGTATTAAATAAACAAAACATTGGATTCAAAAGCTTGCGTTTAATAAAGGACGGATGTAACGGCTGCCCGTCTAGATTCTGTATTAGTCCCAAAGCAAAAAAAACAGATTTGCACTTACTATCCTTTAATTAGTCTCATATAGGACCACTTTGTTATTCTTTGATTGTAATAGTATTGAAAATACATAATGCCGGTCGTATAAGGTGGCTAGTCATCACTTTGAGGCAATAAGCTCGATAGCTGTTGGTCAGCCCTATTTTAATAATAAAAATGACCTTAAGCATGATTATGATACAGTAGGAACGGTGGCCAAATAATCACCGTCCCTACTGTATCCAAACCCAAATGTCTTTTTAACCAGTTTAGAGAATACCTCCGTAAAGTTTAATGGAACTTCAAAAATACATACAAGTAATAAAACTTCATACAACGATTCTTACCCAATACCTAAGTTACATTCGCAAATCAGTATCACTGGATCTGCGAGTCGACCAGACTATAGTTTGCAACACTTGCCCACACTATGTGGCCTGTTTCGTGCAGCGCTATAATTGCTGCAAGTAAACGTTAACATGTCCTGTCGCGACACTGCAGCACACAATGCGGCGAGCGCTAAATCCGCTACACTCACTACAGTCAACTATTATCCATTCACAAGTTTTCCTCAAATAGTTACGAACTTAAGTTTGAATTTCTTTTCAAGTCGAAAATACTGGTAAAATAATTACATAAGTATGTATACAATTTTTAGGAGGCCTACACAGTTACACACCTACGTTGTACAAACAAAATAAAAAAATCAATAAAATGAAACGAAACGCTTCGTCATAAGCTCCCCCAAACAATAGATCAATTAACGATGAAAATGAGAAATTTATAAGTAGGTAGTATAACCGATTACATAAGCTTCATAGAACACCACTTTCTAATATTTAATAGGAACATACTTTTAGGAATTGACCGGATGTTACTCATACGGATCGAACATTTATGATTTAATATAACACACTAAAAAGTGTTATAATGTGAATAATATTTTGAGAAACATTTTTTTAACGCTAACACACTCACACCCCCGCATCAATAACACGTAGGTACAGCAAATAACACGTCACTAACACCCATTACCCGAGAACAAATATTTATCTTTCACCTACTTATCTGAACCCTGAATCGAAAACAGCGCCCCTAGCTTCGCAGGCAGGGTCACTAGCAACTAGGCTACGGGGCCGTCAAACATATCTGGCAATATAAAACCTATACATGATTATGAAACACAAGTTTGAATTTTATGTTGTAAAGGTAAATAACTAATAGAGGCACATAAAATAGATGAAATACACGAAATGAGTGAACTAACAGTGAGATAGCTGTACCACCCGCAACCCAGGTTACGCACTCCCACAGCACCACCTACACCACGGGCACGTTCACATCAATGACAAAAGGACACGTTGCGTCACCACTCGCGGAGTGCGCCAACTAGCGACACGTCGACGTCTTCGATGTAGGTAAAATAAACAAACAGACTTCTATATTAATATTATAAATGCGAAATTGTATTTGTTTGTCGTTCTGTCACGGCGTAACGAAGCGACCTTATGATATGATTTATAATTTGGAGCTAGTTGAAAGATGAAGAGTACTATAAGCTACTTCTCATTGAGAATAAATAAGTTATTTCTGGTGGGAAGATCGATTGTAGCGTTCAACAAGAAAGCGTTGCTTAGCAACTAACGATAGAAAGGAATAGACAACCTTTTTATTACTGTTCTAATTTCAAAGCGCGGTTTAAGCCGCAGGCAACATCTATAAATGTAATAACGCCATGTTTGTTATCAGTAATTTTTGAGATTTGTTGTTAACTTATGTTAATATTGATATGAATGCTAATTGTAAATAATATATTTATAAATTCCATAGCTAAATCGTTGTGAATTGGATGTACTACGGCGGACATGAGTCATCCGCCGTTGACGTAAGCCGCAGTGGCTGAGAAGTCCACAATCTATTTGAACAGCGGCAGAGACAGCCACCATTCATAACAATTATTATTTTCCCAAACAATTAGGTAATTTATAACAGAAGCTCCTTTAACTCGTTGCAATTATAGTTTAGATATTAATTCTAAACGTACGTACAACTGATAAGTGAATTAAGGATGTTCCCATGGTGGATAGCCACATGTGTTTAATGGCCAGCTGGCGCGGTGGCCAGGCGAAAACACTCAAGGGGTCAGTAACCTCTAATTTATTTATCATGACTACATCAAATAAAGCATAATCATCAAATTACTAACTATATCTTTTTATTCACACTTATTTTGTACAGAAAAGATTATAACTTTAACAATGGACAATACTCAAATTATGTTTTTTTCTTTTAAATGGTCAGTGGTTGTTCGTCCTAAACGCCTTCGCAGCTTCTAGCGGACAGAGGAGCGAGCTTGGAGACTCGGGCGAGAAGAGTATCAGATTGGCCATATGCATATGTAGATTGAAGTCACGAATAGGAAAACTAAAGGATTCTAGAAGATGATGAAACTTTAGGATGAATATATATGTACATCAAATCCAACTGTTACAACACAAGTGTACTCGTATTTTACAGTCTGTCCTAAACTATTATTATCAATATTAACAGCAAATCGATATATTAAATTACACTATTTTATATACTATGTATTCTGAATAAAAAAATACGTCTATGTACTCAAGGATTCGCCGCTAGATGTATATAATGGAAAGTAATGTTATAACCCACGCAGCTACTCTGTGGTAAACTTTAATTTAAAAAGAACACAGTTTGGATAGTAATTGTCAGGTGTCACCATCTTTCAATTATGTTGAATATTTTTGTCATGGAGAATTAGTTTTATTGTAAATAACTTAATTATTACATTATTATCATAGGTCTTGTATATTTTATTGTGCCCTAGACTGAAAATGGCCAAAAAAATGTAATTTACAAACCTCCACTCAAGAAGATGGGTATTCCCATGCTTGCAGAGAAAATTAAAAAGAAATTGCGTCACCGCGACAGGTAATTCCTGGTAGGGACCGCAATTTTTTATTACAACTACAAAATACGCGTGGCTGTGTAATTTTTTCCTGTTAGAGTAAGTACGTAGATTCAACGTCTAGCAATCTTAGCAAGACTTCCTTTCACGTGTCTGACGTAATTTAATGATATGTGTGATATTGGTGAAGACCTTCAGAGTAAGTAAATATTTATCCGTTTAACGTTACTTAAGTAATTAGTTGTGCCGGCATGTCTGAGCGACGCAAGGTTGCTATTCAAAATAACTTTACGGCTCATTTAAAGACCAATGTAGTTTCCCAGATACATCGTTATCTAGGTTTGACAATGCGGGCGAGTGCAATTAATTTAGAAACCTAATTATTTCACCGAAAATCGACGAAAACGTCGACAATTTAGTCGTACTAGGATGGACGTATCCGTCATTGAAGTTGGATTGTCACGATAATAAATTATAGATTATATACTTGTAATAGATGCTTAGGTTAGTTGGTGATCGTGTCTCTATGAAAGCTTGGACACGAATTTGTCCACCCCAATAGCTAGCAACCGAACATCGCCGATATAAATAGAAATTGTTTCTAACCAGAGGCTTTAGACCGTGATGTCAGCCTCTGTATCTGATTCATTTACTGTTGAATCCTGGCTATACGCGGTTACATTCGAACATGATATCATCGCACAAATCTGCATAAAATATATATAAATATATAAGTCCCCAAAATTATGAACATGCCAGTTTTAACAATATTGTTATATCTTTATCTTAATTTCGACACATTGACAGCACAATCTTGCAAGGCAAGTTATTTTTTATTATTTGTCATTGTAATTCTTTGATCCATATTTTGCCACCTGGTGCCTCGAATCACTGACCTTTAGTTCCGTTTTACGATACCTGAATAAGATGTGAATATGAAAATTAATATGTAATAACACAGAAAAAAAACAAGAATACTAACATTTTATACTTATAGAATTTAATTTGATTATGCATAAATTATAATACACTTATTGACCACTGGCAAACAACTGCCTTTAATTTAAAAGACAATATGCCCAGGAGTTACTTTCGACATGTCTTCTTCTTCATGACAATGCTACTTTCTTTATTATTAAATCAATTTCAGCAGACGATATTAAAATTTATTCTCGTACGTCATAGCTCGACTAACGGAACCAGCCATCTTATATATGGTCAACTTAGGCCATATATAAGAATATATGAGTACCAGTACGTAATAATTTCATTTCTAAATAAAATATCTAAGTTAAGATGATACGAATACCAGCGTAACGAGGCACAGCTGCGTTGCGGTAATTGCTGCAAGGTAGCGTAATTCTTAAATAGTGCATAGCAGAACTTTATTAACTAGCCGAGTTCCTATTAAACCTACTTCTGGCTATAGCATTATGAAAACATTTTTAAATTAGAGGCCTGTTTAGTGGTTGTACCGACTGACCTTATCTACACTAGTAACGAAACAGTAACGGGGTCAATTCAGTGCGTTGTGTGTTTCTCGGAAATATAAATGTAGTAGTAGGCTTTGTTGTTAAAGAGGTCAACATTTTTTAATATAACAGACCGACGTCGACTGTCTGTGCAAATGTCACGCGTGCAACATTGATACGAGATTTATATGATACTAGATGTTGATGTTATAGATGTGTGAAAAAGAATGACAATAAGAAGGTTTTCGATTCCTTTCTATCATCGGTTGCTAGGCAACGCTTTGTTCACTGAAACTTACTTGAATTTGATTAAATATACACAGAAAGTATGTTTATTCGCAGTTAAAAGTGCCCTATAATAATCGTCATCTTCCCAAGTATCTCCTAACCAAAAATCTTAAAGTTACGCCGTAAAAAAAGGACAAACAAACAAACACACTTTCGCATTTATAATATGAGTATGGATGTTCTAAAAATACGGAAATTTAAATCCAAACACTATATTTAATATTCAACGAATTAAATATAATTCGAAATAAGACAAAACATTCCTCACAATAATTAAATAACCAGACATGTAACGAGTACGATATTATACAAGTAAATTAATTAATTAGGTATGAAAGTGAAAATATTACCCAATTTTGTTGAAAAAATGCAATAAATTAATTGGTATAATTAATCTAAATTATTTCGGCGGAAGTTGTACGCAATGAGAGATGCATCTAACGCTGATGTTTATGCAATGAATAATTGACGAGCGCGAACACGTAACGAGATCGGAAACGTGGAAACCTTTGCTGGCGGAACTTCTGAATAACTGAATCATAATGTTGTATGACTGACAACACATTACACTTGTGTCGTCTTCACTACTACATGTTACCTGCGTGTGGAAATTAAACAGCAATAAAAAGCTATCGATTGTTTTCTATAATTGGTTGCCAGGCAACGCTTTGTTTGTTAAACACTTTCTTTGACTTGGCTGAACAATATAGATCGTAATCGATCTTCTCACAGAAATGAGATATATTTTCGTAGGGAATACTCTTCACGTATCACGTAGGACGTATGGCACTCTTCATCCTCCCGACTAATGATACCATAAGGTCGCTTAGTTACGCCGTGGAAGTACAAAAAAAAACATAATTTTGAATTTATAATACTAGTTTAGATTCAACAATCTACGCACAATATATGTATAATTGTATATGTTAATTATTTATAACCCAGGTAATAATTTCTGTTAAGTTAAGTTTAGTTAGTGAGAGTTGGGACTCCTCTTCTATCAACACAACTCCTAATCGGTCCGGACGCGGGACGTTTGGAGTGGAGATGATGTCTTTTTTAGAAAATCTACAATAATATTTCACGAACAAATACTTCAGCGATGTATACGTTACTAGGAAAATATTCACAAAAGATTATTTAAATCTTGTAAGTAAACTATCTGAACACTTTTAGTAATTGTTAGTGATCCTGCCTGTTGTAGCAGGGATCCTGGATTTGATTTTCAACTGATAAATATTTATTTTCGAAGCGTGGTTGTTCACGACACAAGGAATCTTAATTAGAGGACATCGCAGTTTATTTATTTTCGAAATATACATATACTTATCAGGAAGTAATTAAAGATATGTTAAGTTATCAAAAACTACGATTAGGAGGTGTTTATCTTTTAAAATTTTAGCATATCATAGGCTATCTATAAGGAATGTGCCACAGCGTATACAAAGTGCTCTTACAATTTCCTCCAGTCTATGAAAGAAGCGTGCGAATTTAATCTCATTATATATCACTGAACAGGGTGGAGCTACCCAAGGGTGCGCACGGTGACGCTAACGAGTATGCTATTGGAAGCCACGATCCGCGACTCACACAAAAGGAACACGAGATAAGAACGTCATTACACATGTTTACGTAACGCTTATCACGTACATCCATCTCTAGTTTATATAATAATTGTACGTTACGTAACGTGGATATGCCACCCTGGTATAATTGGCTACGACTGTGAACCTTCATCTTTATTTTACACAATGAATGAATTTACTCACGTTGGCCTGCTACGTGTAATTTGATCGATTTGACGAAGTAAGTTTTAGTTTTTTCATCTTATCAGTAGCAGTGATTCAAAGTAGTTCGAAATCTTCACGTACCTCTAATGGCAAGAGTTGACGTTATGCGCTAACGGATTAGTCATCGCTGCTTGCAAGAGGAAACAAAGAGACCTCCTGAGAGTTCTAAGTAATAATAAAACACACCGATCTGCTAACTTGGTGTTTAAGAAACGCTAATACTACAAGCGGTCTATTATAAATTAAATAAAGTAAAAACTTTGTTTGTATGGCAAAAAAAAGTTTGTCGATCTAAAGACAAAGAATATAAGAATATTGCCAACATGTACAAATCTGATATTTTGATTGAACAAGAGTAGGAGCAATATAATATGTGTTATAAATACATTTATTGAACATAATA
>DWPA01005792.1:0-11500 GCA_018251375.1 Calpodes ethlius
ATCCGTTGTTATTAAGTTATACCACCACCTAGTGGTATGTATGTTGGTATATACATTAATTTATTGTAGTGCATGCTTTCCTTAGTGGGAGGGAGGGAAGTACCACGCACGTTTTAAGTAAATACCGTCATACATTTTAATCGCGGATTGTTGCAAAGTAGACTAAAAATAACTTAATAGTTATCATTGTCAATAACTGCCAACCTCAAGCCTAAAGCATTGTTTAATTCAACAGATTACCTACGTAAATAAATCTTAATTACGGTTTCGTTAAGCACGAAACAAAGGAGTTACCTCTTATATAACCGAAACAAAACTGTCTAATCCAGCTTATCCCATACAAAATTAACGTTTATTTATACAGCGTGGCGGAGACGTGTTTATTGCGTCGTCGTCGTTGTATAAGAAACAAATACAATTTCCTGTTAATTTCCGCCGCGATCTTATCTGGACAACGAGAGCCTTTGCATTCCGACGGAGATTTGGATACGCACGGGCTGGACTCGTTCGGCTTTTATGTGAGTAACTGTTGCCATTGACTAGCTGGTTCAGTAGTATCTAGCTAAAAAGCAAATCTAGGTTTTCAAAATAGAAATGATTCGTGAGTAAGGTTCTAGTTTGGAAAGTATAGAAGCCATCTTTTGTTTTTTTTAATAACGAACGTAACACAATAACAAGTTTTTGCAGTCATCACAAGCATCCGTTTATGTTGTCTCAAACCAGCTGATTTGCCAGTAAATATAAAAAAAATACGCGCCAATTCGATATTTATAAGCTTCAAATGACTTTTTGAACTTGTACTTGTAAATTCATGCTACATTATACCTATTGCAATAGAAAAGACGTTACATGCAATTTTTACTTTTTTATATTTAATCTGATTAATTATATCGATGAGATGCGTTTACCATAAAAAGTCAAATTAGCCAAAGTGTTAATTTGGTCCGTATACATTCGAGCTTATCGATATAATGTCTTTTATACTATATTTTGAGCAAGGCTTTGACACGTTTTCTCTTTAACACTATGCCATGTTAAGTTCTTATTAATATGGAAGACTGTTACACATTTACGTTCATATCAACTAATTGTACAAGTTTATAATATAGTTTATGGACTACTGGTACTTCATAAGTATAATATTATTGCCCAGTATAATAGCAAAATCTCTGTTTAGTATCACTTACTGTACGTAAGATACATAATACTAACTCGAGTATCACTTTGTTAGTGTGATATCTTTTTAGTTCTGTCAACTGAGATGATATCGGTATATGAAAAACATAGATTTAGTTAGATAGATTTAGCTAGAAACCTAGTTAGATTACCTTTATAATGTATTTTAGTGTATAACATTTATCGTCTATTAAATACGATCTATCATTTTTAATATACGAGGCAAAATAAGTGAAAATTTTTCTACTACGAAAGTGCTGTCTGATATATTAAATTCTACCTACTCTGTGGTATCTATGGGTAGCGTGACGCTTGACGGCTTGTTGACGCTTAGCGTCACTAATGCCAAAAGTTCAAATATTTGACGGTTACGGAACGGAATTGAACGGATTTTAAATGTTTCAAAATCTGAATCGACTAATAAACCATTTGTTTCATAATAATTGTTATTTATATTATGTGAAATGTAATAACGGTTGTACTGAGTATATGAAGTGATTTCTAAGAACTTTTTAACTTTAACTGAAGAATTTTAGTGTTTGTTAGGTGCGTTTGGTGCTAAAAGCTACGAAGATGGTGAGAATTGACAAAGGCCCAATTGCGGCTGCTACCAAGGGTGCAGTGCGTTCTGCGCCTTCTAGAAGCGGATCTACACAGAACATGGCTGCTAATATTAAGGTCGTAGTGAGAGTTCGGCCCTTGAACGAAAAAGAGAGCGAACTAAACAACCGCGTCGTGATCGACGTTGTGGACGACAAGATGTTGGTTTTCGATCCTAAGGAAGAGATTCGGCCGTTCTTCTATCAAGGTGTGCAGCAGCCGAATAAGAATTTTTTGAAGCGGGCGAATAAGGAACTTAAGTTCGTGTTTGACAACGTTTGTGGGCAAAACGCAACTAACTTCGATGTTTTCGAAACGACTACGAAGGATATACTGACATCGCTCATGGAAGGTTACAACTGCTCCGTGTTTGTTTACGGCGCAACTGGCGCTGGCAAGACATTCACCATGATCGGCAATAAGGAGCACCCTGGTATCACCTACTTAACTATGGAGCATCTCTTCTATACTATAAACTCTTTTGAAAAGGAAAGAGAGTTCGATATCGGAGTTTCTTACATTGAGGTCAGAGCCAAAAAAAAATCAGTTTTAAGTTATTGAAACTGGCACATAGCATAGCATCACACTTGGTTTCCCTGTGTTGTGGGTGCCACTGATATGAACTTTTAACTTATCATTTAAATCTCTGCCTTGCTGGGAATTCAACCTCATTAAATGGTGCTCTAGTATGGTATCCAATGTGCAACCATTACATAGCAAAGTTACAGCTGTGATAATTTATTGTATGCCATAAAAGTATAGGGAAAGAGAAAATTAAAATATAAAGTTACATGAAGACTAAGGACTACTTTCTGATGTATATTTTACTAGTTTCATAATTCTTGCTGTTCAATTAAAGAACATTTTGCAATGTCATCATATATTTTGCAAGATTTAAATTTAGAGACTTAATTTTTTTTTTAAACAGTTTAATATTATTTATGGTCAAGATTAGTTAACACATAGCTGACTATCATAGTGTCCTATTTCACGTTTTGTTGACAGTCTTCTTTCCCTTAAGATATATAACATAACACAATAAAATTAATTATTATATAGTATTTTATTTTATTTTGTTTAAACAAACATGTTAAATGACTTCAAGTTTTTAATTTACATTTAAATTTTACTGTCTATTGAATGTCTTAGAACTACATCAGGACATGTTAAAACAAAGTGTGATGCATCATAATTGTATTTATTTAAGTTTTATTAGTAATATATTGCTAACCATTATTTTTAAGAGACATAAATTTAATCTTCTTTTTATAGGTGTACAATGAAAATGTTTATGACTTACTGAAGCCCTCAAACACTCCCTTGCAACTTCGAGAAGACTCCAAATATGGTGTGATGGTGGCTGGACTCACCCTAAACAATATTAAGACTGCCCGAGAGCTACTCAACATGTTAGAGAATGGTAATAAGAACAGGACACAACATCCAACTGATGCTAATGCGGAAAGCTCTAGAAGTCATGCTGTTTTTCAGGTAAAAAAACAACTATAAATATTCTATAATCTATATATTAATACATGAAGTAAAATTTTTGGACCCCTTTTTACGACAATTGCACAGATGGATGAGTATGAAATTTGGCACACTTATAGTTTATATGTAGAGGAAGTGCATAATGCTAATATTATGCAATAATAATGCATATAAAGTACTTTAAATCGATAAATATAACATTAAACACACTAATATGTATTTGGCACGCACACGGATAATAAGACACATATACTAATTTGAGTATTGTCAATCTGAAGAGTTTAAAAGATTAAACACTGTCAATGTGGACGAATCCTTTGACATTATGAATTACGGTCGAATGTCGAGCGCAGAACGGGTCTCTAGTTTATAATAATTTCACTATGTATGAAAGATTACATTGGTATTTTGTTCCAAACGTCATTTCCATTCATTTTCCGAGAGTGAGTGCGGATAGAAATCTTGTCTAAGGGGGCTGGTTTTTCTTCATGCCTGGTGTCGGTAATCATTACATCATATGGCCAATTACTGTTTGTTTTTATTAAAAACTCAGTGATAAATATGTTTAAAGTAATAAGAAAGAATTTAATAAAAATAATATTCCAGGTATACGTGAAAATGCGTTATAAAACTAGTAGCCAGCTCAGGTTGGTCAAGCTGTCTATGATTGACCTGGCGGGCAGCGAGCGCGCCTCCGCGACCGGTTGCGTTGGTGACCGTTTTAAGGAAGGAGCCAATATCAACAGGAGTCTCCTGTCACTCGGAAACTGTATTAATAAGCTTGCTGATGGAAGCAGTTATATTCCATATAGGTGAGTTAATTTATTATTGAAATTTATTTATTTTTCACACAACTCTTATGATATTGTTCACAAGATAGATTGAGTGACTTTTGAAGATGCCTTTGTCTAGTGGGTAGGTACTCTGCTTTCGAAAAAATGGGCCTCGGATTCGATTCCCTGGGGCGGATATTTATGTGACAGATAAATGTTTGTTTTCGGGTTGGGTGTGCTAATAATGTGTAATTTGTCTTGTCCATAATAAACGCGACACGAAATTCTAATTTGGAGTATGAGTCCGTTTAATTTAATTAGAATAATAATAATACAATGGCCTATGATTCGGAATTTTTAGGTTCCTGATGATGTATGTAATCGGGTTCTTTATGATTTATAATATCTTGATTGTATGTATTAATGTTCCCGGCCAAATGGTATTGGCCTCTTTACTTTCATACAAGACATTCACCCTACTTCTGTCAGATAAGTAGTAGGTGTGGCACATGTGAAAAAAATTCAAGGAAGAAGTGTATATTATCATGAATCGAAAATTATCACACTGGTTTTGCTAGTTAAGGAGTAATAGTCGAGCAGCTTATAACTATGGAACCATACATTGCACGTGACCCGCGCAAATGGCTAGATTTAAAAAAAAACTACAAATGTAAATCACAAACGAGTAGACATAAAAAATGATATGATTTTGATGTTTTCAGAGACTCGAAACTAACGCGTCTACTCAAAGACAGTCTGGGCGGTAACTGCAAGACGGTTATGATAGCCAACGTGTCGCCCTCCAGCATCAGCTACGAGGATACGTACAACACGCTCAAGTACGCCGCACGAGCCAACAAGATCCAGCTCAGCATCAAGAAGAACATCGTGGACGGCGACATGAGGTTGTCGCAGTATGTTAAGATCAATGAGGAGCTCAAGAAGAAGGTGAAGGAGTTGGAGGCCAAACTGTCCTTGTCCTCGATCCGACCTGGAAATCGCGAGCCTGATTTGGCTAAGGCGAAAGGTCAGTGTAGTTCCATTAGCTTTTGACTTTTACTGAAGTCTTTGCAAGTTCTAGTCTGGGAGCGATTGGAACAATATAGTGTTTATTGTGTAACAATTGAAAAGCTAGTTAGCAAATGGTGTGAGAACATATTTGCCTTATAATGACCGTGATCACTGATTGACTGCTATGTTTGGTCTGCCTGTAAAATTAATACCAAAAAAACTTACTTAATAACTATTTTAGTGTTGGTATACCAGTAGAATAGTAGAGCCAAAAAAACAACTGGAAAATGGATTATTAAAAGCCTATACATTGTACCATCTGTTTTATAACTGTCTGTGTGTGTACCAGCGCGCCAAGAGTGGCGCAAGCGCATCACGGAGGAGGACCAGGTGCGCAGTGGTCTGGAGACGCAGCTGTTGTCGCTGATGTCGCGAGCGCGCGTGCTGGCGCTCCGGCAGCGGCTGCGAGCGCGCGCCTTCACGCACGTGGCCGGCCTGGCCCATCGGTCCTCATCGGAAGCTATGGAGCAGGTATGTCGGTGTTGGTTGTGTTGGTAAATCAGTATTTAACTTGTATCATAGCAAGGTTAGATAGATAGATAAGTTTCCTGTTTGTGCCGTAATATTTCGTTATGGTCAATAGTGTTCAAATTATAATATATTTAATATATTCTTGCGCGCACGCGTGCACGAACATCATGTTTTTTGTATTGTAATTTCTGTAGAAATATTAAGTTTGTTTAAATAAAATATAATCAATCTTATTTTGGTAACTTTACTATTTACAGAAAAATGTCTTAGGTCAATATTTAGACTTCATAAAATTAGGTTCATTGTCAAATTTTTACAATAAACTTGTATTAGTAAGTATGCTTATAAAAATAATTTTATTCAACCATAGATGTGCAATGAGGCCATACCAAGACAGGAGCGAGCTGCAGAAAGTTACTTCAAGCAGTCTGTGCACTTGGACACTAAAATCATGAACACGTGGTCCAAATGGGAGGACAGCCGGAAGAAAATACAACTCATCTGCGACCAGGCGCTGAGCGACTGTCCGGACTTAAGCGATTTTGTTAAAAACATTCAGCTACAGAGCCAACTAAGGCAGCTGCAAGCGAGCGATGACCTGAGGTACAAACTGTTAATGATTGAAAACGAAGAGATAGCAGCATTCACCGAGTACATGAGCGACATGCCCAGCATGCTCAGGAAGCTCTACTTAACGTTGAAGGGATACGACAAGGCTCCTCCGTCCTTAACCGCTGAGTACTTGGAGATCATGAGGAAAGCCAAGTCAGCCAAGGTAATATCCTGGTCTGACAATGACACCGAAGCGGACTCGCATTTCAAGTTTATATCGACCCTGGACTTGAGCAAGCCGACCACTGCTACGGAGTACAGTATTATCAACAATGATACCAATAGTACAATCGACATAGCGACAGACAGTGATGACTTGACAGATATAGAGAATCGGGAGCCAGTGCTGAAACGAAAGGGGACTCCGATCAAGCTGGCTAACAACGAGACTATTATTATAAATGATTCGTTTGAGAGCTTGGACGCCACTCGGACTATGAACTCTGCGAAGAAGGTCAAGAGGGACAACGCGGCGTTGGACGTCGAGAACTTCAGGGCTATTGATCCGAGCGACTTGAATTCCACGTTCGTTCTCCCGGTGGGAGTGGAGGATTGGAAGAAGGTAGCGGTGAAAAGCGAAGTGAAGACTGAAGTGCAAGTCAAGAAGGGGCTGTCGGATAGGACTAATACCATGCATAAGACGATAAACTTCAACGATAAAGGTAAGAGTACCAGTAGAGAGTAATATAACAGGTTACGAGCTCGGAAGTAGGGGCAAGTAACGAATTTACTAGAGTTTAGTATGTTGTCCAGCTCCAAATATATTACCCCCTTTGGAGGTCATGTTTTGACTTAAATAGAATGCCGTACACGTTAAATTATATAATTCATTTTGATTCGTACATAGGATAACATATGCTATTTTGATTTTCGGGTACCGAGTTGAAAATATAATACTTTTTTTATGTGAATAGTGGACATAAGTTCTAACAAGGTGGTCAGCGGCCACCACCGCTCATGGACGTCACTAACCTAAGGTCTGAAACCCGAGTGTAACCGAGTGTATGTACAATAGATCGAACATTATCGCAGTAGCAACAAATAATACAATAATGATATTTAATTTGCATCAAGTGCACACAACTCTTTAGTTCCGATGTCGTTATAGAGATTTATATTTTCCAAACACGACAGCTAAATTGGTGAAGCCGGTTGTGGGCAAAGCCCTACCGGTGCGGCGGGCGGCGCCCCCACCCGTCAGGCCCGCCGGCTTCGGCTCCAGCGTGTCTCGCGACGGGACCCCTTTGCAAAGGAACGTACAAGGTACTTGCTAATTAATTGTTATTAAAGGGTGCAGTCGTGTGTGGTGTGTGTTGGTGTTCAGTTTGATAAAATAAATGATATTAAGGGTGGATTCGACCAAATGTTTAAAAATAATATGTGAATAGTCGAGGAATGAATGATGAATGATTTGGTAATCCAACTAAAAACAAAATCAAAGTTTATAAAGCGCGACTAAAGATTTTATTTGCATCTAAATATGTTGGATTACAATGACATCTACTATCGTTACAGTGTCAAAATTCAAGTAAAGGACAAAACAATCAGATATGATAGATAACTTTGGTCGAATCTGCCCTTAAAACATGTTTTAGTATAGAAATTACAATCATACTACTCGCATAAGAGTCTTAACAGTTTTTCGATTTCATTTACGAGATTGTATTGTTATATAGACAATTGTATGTCGAGTCGTATACTCGATGTGATATTATATACAAATGCGTACAGTAACTCACGCAATCGCGCCCTCGCATTAGAATTCCCGTTTCGCATGTCGCATGGATAACACAAATACATCACAAACGCATGTTAGTGTGTATGTTTTATATACATAGCCCTTGAAGGTCCACTGCTGGATATAGGCCTCCCCTAATATGCGCAACACAGACCGGTTCTGAGCCTTCTGAGTCCAGCGAATGCCCGCTGTCTTCTTCAGGAGGTCAGTACATTTGGTTGAGGGACGATATATACTCTTCTTTCGGAATCGTGGACTACGTTTAATGCTTTATAAATTTATCTTAATTATTTTGATTCCATTCTTATACAATCGAAGTTATTACATTTTATTTTAGGAGGCCCTTATCCAGCAGTGGGCCTCCAAACGCTGATAGACAGGTTGATAAACGCTAACACACGCATACCCCCGCAGTAGGATTCACTATGTCGCGGGCGGCATGGACAACACAAATAACACGTCATTAACACCCATGACCCGAGAACAAATATTTATCTGTCACATAAACATCTGCTCTGGCTGGGAATCGAACCCAGGACCCCTCGCTTCGCAGGCAGGGTCACCACCAGCTAGGCTAGGGGGCCGTCAGATATAGATAAGGTCTTAATAAAATATCGAGGTGGCTTGATTGAACAGTCCGCGAGTATGTCATCCTACCACCTTATATTTATATTGTAATCAATATAATCGTGGGAAATACGTGGACATATACTCTAACACTAAAATAGAAAAAAGTAACAAAAACATACTAATACAGAATGATGTTATAATGTCCCCTATATTTAACTTACTTGTTCTACACATAACCCCTCGACCGGCTACATTGCTGTATGTGTATTTAAAGTTAATTAAATAGTCGGGTTTTAGTCAATGTACAGAAAATTAACCGTTTCATGTTTTTCAAAAATTCAATATTTTTTTAACGTTTATGTCTCTTGTTTCATATCTCAATGTATTTTTTGAACACAATTGAAATGCAAACGATATTAGAAAACATGAAATGTTAAGAACCTCTTAATGTTTAAACTAAGTAGTCTAAAGTAAAGATGTCTGTGATATATTTATTTGTTGGGTGTATGGTGTATATGTGTATACAAAACATGTTTGTCCGTGTGTGTTTGTGACGTTAATTAACCACTAACAGACCGGTGCGGTCGGAAGGCCGCCAGCACTCAAAAGTCAGTCGGTTTCAAAGCGGTACGCGCGCGGGAGAGGGTCCAGGCTCATCCGTACTCGCGGCCGCCAGCGAGGAGGACGTGATGCCAGCGTGGCCCAGGGTGGCCCATAACATGCATAGGTATGTGAGTACTGCTTGGTAATTTTCATTATTAAGTTTAAATGCCACAATATTTTTTTGAAAAAAGAACAAAAATATTTTAAAAAGTTATTAAAGGTAATCAATACAAAATACATAGAGTATTAATGATTTTTTTTATTAGTTTAATGTTTTTATTATATGTGCAAATTTAAAGAAAGTTGGACCTACTATAAAGTGGAGTTATTTGTATGTGGCGTTGTTTGCAATTAAACGATATTATAGTTGGTTATAGTATTGCATTGTGTGAGAAACGATACAAATAGTTAGCTTACCATGTTATTGTATACATGTATTGATATGCCTCCATCTAGACTTCGTACACGACAAATTTCAAAAATCTATCCGACATCTTCAATCAGTTGTCTAGTTAGTGTCAAAAATGAAAGTGTGTGTTACTATTCTGCCCACAGACCTATCCAGAGACTTTAATAGATAGATTACTGAAAACGGGCGTTAGTGTTTTATTTTATTGAAACATTATATTATTAAATATATAATATGTTCAACATATGATTAAGAATCGACTTTTTGATTAATGAATTTATTAATAACATTACTGATTCGCATTTACATTAATTTTGTTCATGTTCACCTGACAGTTTTATTTATTCATTTTGATAATTAGCGATTTCATCATAAAATTATGAATGATTATTGCAAATAAACTGCCTTTGCTGTAATATTGAAATAATTTTCCCATATTAATAATGATGAGATTGCTGATCGTTTGAGTAGCGCAGCGCAGGGTACCGAGTTCGATTCCCCGAGCTTCGATAGTCTACTTAATATACGACTAGTTTCACTTGCATCTAAATTCGAGTTAAAGTAATTTATCTAGTTTAAGGAAATACTTAAGCAAATACTAAATACTTAATTCACAAAGTATTCAAAATTTTAGTAGTTCTTACTTCTTTCTATTTCTTAGTTATGTAATAACAATGGTTGCTTAAGTATTTACGTCTACTTAAGTGATTACTTTAACTTGAATACAGACACGAGTTTTAGTCTATAGCATATGTTGTTAAGTTGGTTTCACTCATCGCTTTTTTGACATTTCATATTTTCAATACAATTTCAAGTTAAAAGTAAGGTGCTTCATACACCGAGCGTGCTCTGGCGCGCATCGTCGTATACCGATGTTCATTTTTGATTTATTTTTATTACTAATGCCCTTTTGCGAGACAAAAACGTAAAACCTTTTCTTGGTGCCCACTAGGTGGCGCTGTCTCGTAGAGACTGATGTAGTAGGTGTTTAATTATTGGTCTAAAATACGCGTTCGATATTTGAATTTCATTACGATTGCTTTAAAACTTTAAACATTAAATGAAATGAGAAATTTTAAATTCCATACCGTCATATTTAATTATCTTTTATGACAAGTATGTGTATTGTTCCAAATTTGAAATTCGCATTTAAAATTTATTTCGATGACAATCGTGGTGGTTACGGGTATAATGGTTCTTACAGCGCAGGGATGGCCAGCTCTTTAATAGTCCGAGCAACTTTTCAAAATGGGAAATTTTTCACGAGCCGCAATAGAATACGTATTTAAATTAATTATTTTAATAGTAATTTAATTTTTTTTTTTTCGACTCAGACTTATTTTTCTTAGTGACAGGTATTTAAGTTATAATTATTTCTACGATGTTTTTAATTTAATTTTGTGTATTTATTTATTTTGATTTGTCATATGTCTGAGTTAGTGTAATTGGATTTGATGTCAGTTCTAGTTAACTATAAATGAATTAATAAATAAATAGCTGTATTTTTTTACAGAACTTACACATATTCCTAATTTTGACATAAATAAAATTTGTTACAACGTTGAACTTAGTCTATCATATTTAATGTCAGTCATTTAAAAAAGATTTAAAAATTCATGGAAAGATAATATTTTTTTAATATAATTGTACATTCGGTTAATTTAATTTTGTATTTTTTTTTCATATTAGTACAGAATTTTAGTAATAATAAAGTTAAATAATCGTAACGTGTCTTAAAAGGGTTAAAATTTCCAAAAATAAAATCTACTAGATGTTGAAGTTGTTAGCAATTGAGTTAATTCTGAACTTCTGAGTCTGAGTAAATGAAATAAAAAAACGTTTTGTTTTAAATTACAAGTATTAATTTTAACATCACAATATTATTTGTTAGTACGAGGGGGGGGGGGGGGGAAAAAAATAATACCCCGCGGCCCAAATTTCACATTTTTTGGAAAAAAGTTTTTCCCCAAAAACGTCACTTTTTCC
>DWPA01005793.1:0-11498 GCA_018251375.1 Calpodes ethlius
ATACAGAAGACTCACTCTCCATTTAGAGAAATTGATTACAAGTAAAGTTACAAAATAAATAAAAAACATGAGATACAATTTTTTTGATTTTGTAGAAGTGGTATATTTTATTATGAATAGTCTGCTGCTTATAATTAGAAGTAAAATGCTTCTAAATCTCTTATTTTTTACTACTTACAAAATGATTATGTTATAGAAAATTAAATTACGTTGTACGTTAAGATTTTTTTGTCCATCGTAATAATATGAGACCTAGATGAATCTACGCAGCTTTTTTTCTAATTTCAACAATATATATAACTCATTTTCGGTATTTTGGCTACTTATAGCTTAATTGCTTTTCGTCGTCGATATATAAATATAAACAGGATCAACCATATCGAGATGAGAGAGAAGTTATGAATAATCAATACAGTCCTTTTAGTAAATGACAAAATATTTTTCATAAAATATTAGATCTGATTCAACTTAAGTGCTTATCACGACAAAGGAACGTGTTCAATGGAGTATTCTATAGTGAGATTATTATTGCTTCTATAAATCTTTTAATGGTCTAAAATTGTTGTAATATTGGTAGATGCTTATAAAAATAAACAAGTCTAGATGAAAAATCTCGTTAATAAATTACATGAAAGGATTTATTATTAGTTGCCAATTAAAAACTAATTTCATATCATTGAAATGATGTTATCCAAGCCAGTGAGCCTGTTACTGTAGATGTGTGAGATGTATTGTAACAACTACATTCAGCTCGCGTGACTGGTTAATAACAACGTGAAAGGTTACAGCCATGTCAAATGCCGTCTCGCGCGTTGTATTGTATAGATCAAGCGACTTGTAAAGACGGAATTAACTACACAGGAATGTAACTAGAACTGGAGCAACATACATTATATTATTAAATTAGAACCTTGATATATGAATATATTAAAAATATAGTCTTTTCAATACAGTTACTAGATCTTTTATAGTATTTGTCATGTATTTTAAGCTTTTAATGTATAGTTATATTTTATTTGTACTGGTGACTATTCGAATTTTGTCATGTCATTCTAAAATAAATACATAGAGACAACTATGCGTATTTAATTTATAATAATTATATATGTTAAGAACCTGCTAGGTCGATAGGTATGTCGCAAAACTTTTCACTATTAAAAGGGTAGTTTAAATTGTTTTCACTCGCATTGTTTTTCGTAATATGTGTTTCATAGTTATTATTTAATATTAAATGATATTTTGTTATGTATTGAATTAAATTAAACTTGGAGTAGACTTACTTTTTAAGTCTAAATATGAAAAAAATACGAACGAAATAAGAAATGGTTACTAGTAATTACAACAATACTGAGAATACTTACTACTAATTAGAATGGTATGTGATGAGAAAGAATCTCATCGTACACTTAATAATAGAACAATTTATCACTTTCGACTTAGTAGTAATGTTGCGTTGCTCACAAAAAGGATCACCACTTCATCCTAATAGGAAGCGCGTGACTGAGGACAATAAAGTTTACAATTACTATTGAAGCTGCTACCGCCCTTATCGTATGTAGTACATAACCATTGTTTTCGATACGTATTATACTGGCCGTGTGAAATTTCAATAAGACATACCTTCTATACTATTTATACGTAGTTTTACCATAAACATAAAATGAAAAATTTCTCATAATTTCATTGACTCATTGATCATAATAAAATTATTTAGTAAATACATACATCTTAATTAACTTGATCAAAGACATTCGACGCATATAAAATAAATATCTAAGAACATATTATTAGTTATATTATATCAAGACAATATGGTGGTATTATAAAAGACGCAAATAGATTCGCATCTAGATTCTAAAAACCAACAAAAACAATCATACAGTGCTGTTGTCACTTAGGCAGATCTGATAAGAATTCAAAATAATTAACACGTGTAAAAAAACAACAATAATAAATACAAGAACGTATTAACCGGATACTGGTAAAAATTATAACAACCTTACAGAATTATTACTCACAATGTTTAAGGTGACTGCATTACGATCTAATCTAACCCACACTCATATTCCATATTCGGCGGAGCATGTTTGGTCGCAATAATGGCCCAAGTCAAGCTACCATTTTAGGTGCAATGAGGCACACTTGTTTAATTTCTGGCAATGATATGTCAACGTTCGGCAATATCACTTCGCAGGAGGACGAACATTGCGAGATTGGAAATCAGTCACCTGTTAAATCGTCTTTAACATTCGTATAAGCGTGTCGAATCTCCTAAACAGTAGAATTAATTACAGCTTGACTAACTTTACATCGTTAATTTAATACATCTCATTTTAACTCTAACTAATAGTATAAACACGTAGAGGTAGCATCTGGGCACTATTCTATAATTGTAACCTAAAAATTTTCGCTTTTTTGCATACGTGTAAAGGGTTTTAAACACCTTTGAATATCATGTAGGTGTTGCCATAATGTAACCGTTAGGTTTTCGATATTTAAACCATACAGATAACATTTATTCCGACTATAAGTTAGTGTTCCAAAATCAAAACATTATCAGGCAGTCACAATGTCTAACACATTATTATTGAAAATTATATTTAAAGATAATATTAGTGAGAGGTTTTACATTAGGATTGAATTAACACCCCTCTAAGTTTGGTTAGGTAGAAAAAGTTATAGTTCCAAAACATATAAAAAAATAATAACACGCTTTTATAATACAAAAAAATAGTAATGGAGTTCTTTCGCTTGTAGCCAAAAGTGGGTGAATTATCAGAATGAATGCAATTTGTAAAATTTAAACTCCTAGGATAAGAGGAAGTAACTCCAGTTCAGCTTGCGAGGTTTGGCCCAAACAAACATACTAACAAGCATTGCAAGTTAAATAAAAACTTTTCAAAAATATAGAAATTATCGGGTAATTGTACCTATTTTCTATTTGCTTGCATTTTTTGTAACAAATGTGATTACGTACTATCATTTGCACAACAATGATTACTGTAACAATACGTCGGACTTAATCGTCTAATGGATTGATGTGAGTTACAATGGATACCGCAACATACATACGGTATAGGTAATAACGGAGAGGGTGTGGGATGAATGCACTATGACGGCGAGCTATGAGTTACTCTGAGGCCAAACGGCAAAGCAAATTCATCCTTAATGTGTAAGTAGTAAGGGTGTCGAGAAGGAGCTTAATATTTTGGTACATTTGTCTACCGAAGTGTGGCGAGTGAGGGGCCGAGTTGCAAGGGGACGCAGAAACCCTCGTTCGATGCACTGTTGCAAACAATGTTATTTTTAAGCATTTATTTATCAGGTTTGCTATTACTTGAATTTAGAATTTCAATTTATTCGTAGAAGCTAATAACATAATTTATATTGTAACGCATGTTTTTTTAAATATAATTCTTCACATTTTATTCGTTAAACGAACTTTCCTTTCTAGAAGTTAAATAAATATTACAACAAAAAATAAAAATAAAAATAGCATTTAAATAGTATCTCTACTATTCACTGACGTAACGAATCTTAACAAGTAGCTAACACTATAATCATTTATATCACAATATTATATATATCAAAAAAAATATATTCGACTAATAAATCCACAGCATTTGAAAATATCTTTAAACTAAACAAACATAAACCAAAATATTTTTAAGCAATTTCAACTGTATCTAATAAATAACCGATAGTAAAGTTATTTCTAAGAAATTCAATAGTATTTCACGTACCTATTTGTTAAATTAAAAATGGTTATCTTAATATTAAAAGGTTAATTACGTTCCAAGAGATAAACAAAAGTCGTTAACTTACCACAACGGACGATATCCAAAATTCAAATTCGGTTGACTTTTACAATTTGCATTCATTCCCAAAAAGTTCAATGTCACTACATTTATTTAGAAGCGTACGAAACTCACTTATTGTATGTAAAAATATATTGTATCATTGATGTTTAATACAAAAGTGCGCACTACACTGAAGGGGAAAACGGAACGAGGCGTACGTCTGTAACGGCCGATGGATTAATACTGACATAACCTCAAAATTACGCAGCTAAACGCGCGCTGTTAAGAAATTGTTTATGCCGTCTGTACACCCATAAATAGGGTTCAATTGTGAGGAAAAGGACAAACGAACCAACCTACATAGTAAACGACGAAGACAAAAACATTGGAGATACGTTCATGGTTCTGACCTACACTATGCCTACACGTACTATCCTATTTATGAGATCCTATGATGCTGTGGTACAATTTCGTTAACAGTTTCTTACCATGCCCACGTTAACTACAATTAAAACAACTGAAACGGTGGAAATTTCATAATGTGTGAATAAGAAGTACAAATAACCCGAGACCTCGTTGGCATGCATGGACTATGGAAATATTAGAGATAGACATTATTAATATTCAATAAATATGTACATTAAATAAAGACACTAGTTTGATCTATATAATATAATCTATATAATATGATTTGACAGTAGCTACTTATTTTACGTGAAAAAAAATCCAACTTGCAACTTAAAAAATATACAGCGACTAAATACGTCAAATAGCTAATTAAGCTTTTAGTAAATCAACTATATAACTGTTCAGTTGATTAGAATTATTGGTGAATATGATACCAATATTGCTGTTACTGAAAATAAAAAAAGATAAAATATATCGTTACACACTCTGTATTTCTCACTTTCGTAGTCAAAAACGTTAGAAAGAACAAAATTTAAAAAAGAACGCATGTCCACCGGCACATTTTACTATCTCTTAAGTCAACAAAAAAAGTTGAAACCAAAGTTTGTGTACCTGCTCGACGTATCCCCGGGGTTCCTTTTACTAATACTTAGAAAGCTATTCACCCGTGAAGAATGAATGATTTTAAACAGCCGCTTACAAAACTTGCTTAGAAATTCCTACCACTTGATCTTAATAACAAAAGGGATGAAGTCAGGTGATTTCTATTTCACCTAAGTGTTTGTTTGCCGAGAACCCAACTTCCTTTGCTGTATGAGTGCATCGCGGTTCAAATCATTGTCATATATATTTAAATTAAGCTAATTCGAATTAATGTTTTATCAAAGTTTATGTATGCATAAAAAAGAAAAAAAAACCTCCATACCTGAAATTTTATCTTAATATTTTTTACATAGTGTGGATTATATAAATTTAAACTAATTTGTTTTGCTAACCTGTTGGTCATGTCCACGTAATCATGTCATTTTTATCACGTTAATTAATGTTAAGTGGTTACAGTCGCAGGAGCATAAGAAAAAAATTGGAATTTAGCAATGGGACAGTTAAGGGTTGTGTTAATAGACTATAGAGAATATATACCTATTGTTTTACTGTAATTCTCAGATGTATTAAAGTAGAGGTAGTATTTAAACATTAATCTTCCGAATACGGAAGCGTCCTCCTCTGTTCGCGTGAATCTGTAAAGGCCACTGGAGTCAACAGCAATAGTCCTATGAATTCGTCGTCGTTTAAATATCACAGTCACTTCTGATATAAAAAAAATATGTGCGTTTTAAAAGTTCATTATCACTTGTTCCGGTGAAAGAAAATATGGTAAAGTATCCTCCATGCCATAGAATTCTCCATATTATTCTCAACAGCTAAACCCTGAGCTTAGCAGTAGGACAGGTATGGGTGGTGGCGAAACCTCAGATTTACCAAAGTCCAGATATAACTCCAGTCTTAGTTGAGATCGGTTATAATGCAAAGCACTCAATATTTATTTATTTAAATCTTGGCGTAAATTTCTCTCTTTATTCATCGACTATTCATTATCACCTTTCCTTGTTGAAGCGTATTCTAATTTAAAAACACTTTCAAGGGCAAAGCAAGTTGTCTCGTATTGATTTAGTCGTCATTTCAGACAACAAAACTCTTGAGACGTGGGTACTGTACATTTTATGAATATAGACGTAGCATAAAACGGTCTGGCTCCGGGTAGCGTATTCCAGCCTCCTCGTAAGATTTATTACAAGTTTTACGATTCATGAATCACTACTATTTATCAAGTGGTTTAATGTTACGATGTTTTTGTCTAATGCAACACAGTTACAACAGTTGCAAATAATAACAGTGAAAGCGCCATTAAACATATAGATCGTAACAGATAGCCGAATGAGCTATGGTGATATTCATAATAACTAATTACATGTCCATTATGATTGTATGATATTAATCTGTTGATTTAGATTTATTGTTTTTAATTAGTTGTTTAAATGAAAAAAAAAATTAGCACATCACATCATTCTTTAAAGAAGCATTTCTATTTGCTTCGGTGAAGTCAAAGCACAATAAGGAAATTTGGATAACATAAATGTAATACGTTTTCAAAATAATCGATTTAGTTAACCAGATTTGTTTTCCACGCATCTTTTTTTGAGAACTAAGACTAGCTATGAAGATTATGAATTGTGATTACGATTCTTTAGAACTATTATTAGTAAAAGATTAAAATAATAACTACATTTATACAGCAAAATAATTTTATCTCTTTCTTGATACCTTTAAATAATACATTGTATTAATATTGTAGATACTTTATACAATTTATTACATGGCAGATAAAATAATGAACAGATTTTTATTTATTGTTCATAAGTTGATATAACATAACGGCCTTATATATATACCGTGATACATAAGCCTAGCCTATACTTTTTGACCTACATATAAATATGTTTATCCTTTAGATTGACATGTCCTACAAAACTGTATAAGGCGTTTGACAAGTCCATAATGCGAAGGTATGTTCGTTGGTCGTCGGTCGGCTAGCGGCGCGTGTTTCTTGCGCGTCTGGAAGGGGCACGCGCACGACTCTACATTTGTAGAGTTGGGCATATCGCGCCTCGGTCTGTATACAGGATGGATATCTAACCATAACCTAGATTTTGTAATATTGAAGCTTTCTATACAGTTATTTCAAATTTAAGGCTTAAATTGATCTGATAATTGTATTATAACCGTAATACTTTAAGCCCATGTACAATGTATCTTAAATAAGTCGTAAAATATTTTTAATACAATATTTAAATATAAGTTGCTTCACTAAAAGTACTTCAGATACACCACAGATAGTTAACGGTAGAAATGTTATTATTTTAATAGTAATTAATACATAATATATATACTTCATACGAATTCCTAAAATGCAATTGAGATAAGTCTAAAGGCGTTAAAAACGTCCAAAAAATTTTTGTGCTGAACTTTTTTCTAAGCGTAAAATTAACATAATCTAACTGCTTATTTGAGCATTATGTCAATTTTGACCGTGTTTAAAAATAGAATGCTGACCAATGAGCAAGAGATCCATCGGATGGTTAGTGATGGTTAGCATCATCTATAGATACCAGATACACTAAAGGCATCACTTATTCACTATCGGCCAAAAAATAAATAGAAAGAAGAACAAAGTACGATAAATTAAGTTATTAAATGCATACGAGTACGTGCTTTAGAAGATATTTTAATCTTTCGGTCGGAGTGAATATTCTAAGATACAGTCAACATAAAAAGTTATGAATAATGAGATTATAGCTGACGTTATGAGACGTCTCACATTATGAGAAACGTAATACGCAGCAACATAATTAACTCCTATTAATGACAGCTTCATTATTATAAATGTAGAAAAACTAAAAATATATATTACATAGTCATTATTAGCTAACTCGATCATAAATGGATGTAAAAAGTTTGTAATTATAAAATATTATTTAAATCATCCTGTGTAATTTGGTGTTGTGGTTTCCAAGCACGATTAGGTGTGGACGCATGGTTTGTTTTGTTTGAACCCTCGCAACGGCTGTAAGTTATGCTTTAAATCAACCTATAAGCACATAAATCTATAGCCCATTCCTGATTGTAATGTAATATGTATAACTTCCAAATACGGCAGCTGTAAATATTATATTCGTAGGAATACAATTTAAAATGAACTAAAGTCAGACTTATTTGTTCTTTGCTTTTGTTTTTAAAAACTAAGCAGGGACAAGCCGTTATATAAGTATAAAGAAGTTAGTGCGTAAAAAATTGCACGGTTCCTTACTCATTTATTAGTATCGTCAAATGAATCCATTATAAACGTATTAAAGTATATTTTAGGTTGTTAGAGGCTTTAAAAATGTTTAGCTTCACTAAGGGCCGTCATTACGCTGCTCGGCGGGTTACCAGTAGCACTGATTTTCATAGTAGCCCTACGAACGTCTTTACTTCGGGTAATCAATGAAAGTTAGAAAGAGAGAACAATATAATTAAAGTATTATGATTTATTCACGACGGGGATTATATCAAAGCTATTTAAAATCATGTTTAAGATGTATGGCAACAAACCTCAAAGTTTGAAGTTGATGTTATAACCACGCCTGGGTGCACACGCGGAAGCCATTTTAAATCATAATACTTAAGCTCATTGCTTTAAAAATACAACTTAGAATAGAAAATACCGTTTGTAGATTTTAATACCAACGGCTATTCCTCGGTAATGTATACGAAGAGAATAACAGTAATAAGTAAGCATAATAAATATAGTTTCTTGAATATACTTAATTTCGTGTAAATTTCAAAAAATATTTTAACGAAAAATAATTTAGGTACATAAGTTAAGAGTAATATATAATAAACAACTCGATACAAAAAGAAATCTAATTCTTTTACCTCCAGATCACTTCCAAACACCATTTACATTATAATTGGTATAAAATGGCAAAGTTTTAAATATAATGAATAATATAACAGCTGACAAATAATCAGACGAGCCATCTGATGCTAAGATGGTAACCATCGCCATTAGAAATTAAGTACATGAGAATACAAATAATCGATCCTTTTTTATTGTTTACTGTGAGATCTCATAGTATTGTTTGTGTATTCGGGGGTCAGCCATTCCCAATTCTAATTAAAAAGCGGAAGTCTTATAGCCATTGACAACAGTTCAGTCAAATATAAAACGAGAAATGCCGTTAAAGTTCGTTAAATTAAAAATAAACTCTGCGTAACAAAGGTATAGACCGATTAGACTTGTTTAATTAAGGTTAAACTATTAGCAGATGTTAATTTATCGTTTGAGAGAACTGATAAAAAAAAAGAATCCCAAACATTGGTAAGTTACGCTAGAACGGCTTCCCGGTTACGTCATCGGGCCAGCTGAATGGTAGGTCTCACGTCCTCGCCACACCTGCGTTACTGTTAATGTCATAGGGAATGCCCGTATGCGCCTTAATGTTAAAATTAACGCGTTAAATGTTTGCCTAAATTCTATACAAGTTAAGGACCGTTGTAAAAATTAAGTTTGAATTATAATAAATACATTACTTTCCGTCAATGTGTATTAAATTGTCGCGCGCTAAATTGTTGGCCTCATCTCCGTGGTGTCATTTTCAATTAATTAATTAACGCGTTAGTACGCGGGTGTGGCCGTGGTATTATATAATATCTATTGATGTGGTATTATACTGCATTATTATTAAAAAGCATAGTAAATTATATATCATTATTTTGTAGTGATTTAAATATGACTTTAAAAACCTACTTTGCATAATACAGCGATTAGTGACCGAGATAGCGATGTAATGATAGCACAGAATGTTTCACACATTCATGTGGTCACAGTGCGCTAACTTGTACCGTGATTAGTTATTGTTGAACACAATTACCGCTCTAATGTGAAGAGGCACACAGATATTCAAGGTTAAACATTGTTGCATGACCTTTTAAAATTTATTTTCTAACTTTGAAAAGACAAATTAGAATTAATGAAACTATATTGTTGTAGATGGATGAGTTTCGTATTTCGTTTACTTCTCGATTTACTTAATAAATAATAAAAGTTTCAATTCTATGAATGTTACTTCGTAAGAAAGGCTCCAAGGCGATATAGGCTTAAGTTATTTCGAATTCTGAATAAATTTGAAAATGGTGATAGAATAAAAACAAGTACTAAATGGTAAACTTCCCATCCAAATCGGTTAAGTAATTTCTTACGAGCAAAACGCACAGCCAAAAAAAATATTTGTCATCTGTTACGTTTTTAAATACAGTATGTATTAATATCTAATAATAGTTATAGGTACTTTAATATGTTTCATTACACTAATAGTTTCAATAGTTTAGGAACTATGCCATCCCCTCAGCGTGATGGATAACTGTTATAAATATTATATTCATTATACAGAAGAATTCTACACTAAAATGATTTCTGATGCATCAATTATCACTATGATCAATGTGAAAGAAAGAGTTTAATGAAAATACATGATACATTAAAATTGTAAGATAAAGTAAATACTGATAAAAGTTAGTGTATACAGTATCATCTATACTTATATTATAAAGTGGTAATTTTTGTAAGTGACTTCTTATGTAGGAGGTAACCTTCCAAATTGCTCGTCCAGTTTCAAGAATTCTTTAATTAATTTGCTACTTAATATAATGAAACTGGCTATATATTTTTTTAATCTTAATTGCTCCCGTGCTAAGGTCGTGCTGGCCGCTAGTGTAATATATTTACCATACGCTGAATTACTAGTTGTAAGCTAGATCGCGATGATATCATGGCTATTAATCCGGATCACCTTGAACCTTGTTAACGATTTTGGCCATTAGGATCATTATTGTTAAATCCATAGATTCAGTACTCAGACCATCATCCGCCGACATAGGTTAATATTTCTTGCTCCATCACAATAACAAATTACTTATGTGTTAGTTATAAAAAGTCCAAAATATTGTTCTTGTAAGAACCTCTAGTTTATTTGAAAGCCGTACCTATTAGAGAAATGTCAGAAAATTAAGAATATAAGAATTGTCTGTCTGACGTTGTCATAAAACCTAGTTGTTCTTGTACGTTTAAGATTATTAAAATAATAAATGTTTCTCTCAGAAAAAGCTCTATTTTTATAGTAGAAGCATATAACTCAATAGTACCAATAACCAAGTCAAAAAAAAAAACTTGAAACAGGATAGGCAGTTGATATCGACCGTATTTGGCAGAGTAACATTACATTGGAATTTTTAATCTAAGTATATTTTTTACAAATTAAATTTAAACTCGTATTATATATTTATTTTATCTTTCTGCACTTCTCCTTCTAAACTTTTATAACAAATCACTGGCATGTGCAATCACGTGCATGCATTATTCTTAAAATGGAGCTCAAAGGTGCCTTTACATATATATCGTTTTGTTCACTTACTGCATTTACACTTCGAAACCATGTTTCAAGCGAGTGTTATTTTAGCTGAGTTGTTTTTGCTGCAAATTATAACCGTCATATATAAAGATAGATAAAGATTTGATTAGTACTATTTTGGCAATATTTTGACAACGCTATTAAAAAGATGCGGTGATCGCTGAAAGCAATCAATGTCCAAAATAGTGTTAACTGGTTTTACAATTAATTGGATATCGGATAAAGTTGTCGTTAGCCGGATCTCACGATTTGGGTTGAGAACACGCAAAGGAGCGAGCCATAG